>JAFFZR010019064.1:0-21050 GCA_018397195.1 Lethrus apterus | reverse complement strand
TCAAATTATTATCAAACTTAGAGATCATTTAATTATCTACATATTTTGTTTCAAACTTTTTTCTCTACTAACAATACTTACAATCGTTACGCGTTCTCACGGACGCGCTATTTCAAATGTTAGTGCTGCTTAGTCCAGTCAGTAGGTGAATTATGCTCAGAATACACCCCTCTAACAAATCATAATATCACCCTATTGACTGGACTAAGCAGCACTAACATTTGAAATAGCGCGTCCGTGAAAACGCGTAACGACGATAGCGCGGAGTTCGATCGGTAAATTAAGCAATAACTACCAAAGTATTGTTAATAGAGAAAAAAGTTTTAAACAAAAGATATAGATAATTAAATGATTTCTAGTTTGATAATAGATAAAATTCGATAAAAGTGAACGGATAGGGAGGTAAATGCAAAAAACTGACGAAAATACGGAAGTTTGTGAATTTCAACGAAATAACTAGACAAGAAAAAAAGCTGGAAAAAAAAGTTTCGAATAAAAAAGTTAGGAAATTCAATTTATAAGAGAAAAGGTATTATCCCTTCTCCTCCTATCCTATCCTTCTATAGTTTTTTGTGTAAAATGATTCGTTCTCAAGATGTCGAATTAAACGCGATAGCGGCGCCACTGACACTCGAGGAACCCCTCAAATTCGGCATTATGCTCAGAATACATCTCTCTAACAAATTATACTATCACCCAACTTAGTTATTTTATGTAGATTTTGGCTTATTTTTTGATAGATTTACTGGACTATTTTATATACTAATCTAATCTTTATAATAAATCTTCCATCCATTTGCTTTATTCGAATTATATATTTTAAATTATAATCATAATATCGACCGCTTTAATCTAATGAAAATATAATAACAATCATGCCTCAGAACGTTGTGATTTCTTCGAAAGCTAAGAGACGTATTTATTGATGAATTTGATGATATTCATATATTTCTTGGACGATTATCGTTGAATACATGGCTTTGTGTACGTAGTAGCTCCACGTTATCGCAACGAAACAATTTAATCGGTTGTGTAATTATAATCTTTTGTATATACTATACATACTCTCTTAGTACATTTATTTTTTCATACAACAAATAATTGCAGTGTCTAACACTAGAATTTTTTTATAATTTATTGTTTCTCTTATGTAATTGGTCAAAATATTCTGCAGAACAGAATACAGTGGGCAGCTAATAATTCTTTTACAGTCAAATGTAATTACAACGTTGAAAATTGATTCAAAACTGCAAAATATTACATTATTGTATTTGGCAATACTACAATTTTACATCCTGTCAAATATTGGTTAGGTGTCATTTTGGCTTTTATTAGAAAAAGTGAAAAAAAAAACAAGTTTGGCTATTTATTCCGTTTTATTCGCATGAAATACCTAAAATTATCTTTGCTAAAGCAATGAACAAACAGTTCTCTATTTTTGAATTTAAATCTCGTATGGTTTCTTCCTCTTATACTATGCTTTATCATGAGTTTTTCTCTCTCTTTTTGAGACTTATTTAAAGCTGCTGTTATTTGAAGTTATATAAACCCGGTGAATTTCTTCAAGTAAGACAATGTGGACATGAATTCGATCTATAAACAGTATAGTCAGTTAAAACGTTCAAGAAAAATCACTCGCTCCACCGACTGGGCAATCCACTCGTTCAAACAATGTAGATGGAATGTGTGTCTACAATTCAACCCATAAATCTCCGAAATAGCTAAATATCCCTTACATATCGGACACTTCATTTTAATACAGTAATTTGAGTATTGAAATAAACAAACTGACAATTTATTGTCTGTTTTATTTCCAGCCTACTGTTAAAATATTATCATATTACCTTTATCAAATTATCCGATAGGAAAAACTTGACAAGTCAAATAAACATGAAGCAGGTAGAGTTCGTTTAAGTTAAGAATTCTTATGCGTAATCAATTGATCTGCGCGAATAGTGTGGGAGAAAGTTCATTGGCGTACTTAGGTTAGAATTATTCACTTTTCAAATAATACCTTTATATAAACGCACGATAAAATGCAATATCTATAAGAAACGAATTACTATCTAAACATAAACTACAAAGTATAAAACTTACCAAAAATCTAAATAAACAGCACTCGGAAATGGCGAAAAATAACTTACGCCACTTCATAGATTAAAATGTGCCAAGTGATACCAACTAAAAACGAAAAATACGAAAATTCGTTTCTGCGCATTGATGACATATCAGAGTTGTTACAGAAACGAGGTCTACCTTAAAAATGTTATAACGATAATTAAAAAAATTCAAATACTTATCTATTATACTTAAACAGTTTGGAATAATTATAATATATAGAAATATTGGTAGAGTTGTCAGAAGTGATAAAACACACAGAAGAGAAGTAAAAAAATCGCAGAAAGGAAAAAAGGAAATTTGTTATATTTCTTTCTGCATTACAAATTTTCAACTTGGCAATTTATAATTTTATAAAATAAAATAGTTTTTATTTTTGTCATTATTTCCTCTTATCTATTGACCTTCATCCATACATTTTAAGCCATATTTTATCAATTTTATCATACTTATTTTGCCATTCGCCATACAATTTATTCAACGTCCCATTCTTCCAATCATTATTTTTTGACGAATGCTTTTTTTCATTGTATCTGCACTGGAACCGCATCAATTCGGTGTTTGCTGTTCCAGCCTGGATACCAAGAAACAATACCAGGGATCAGTCGTGGAAACCTTTGTAAGAAATCAATTTTTGTTTCTTATTCAATTTACTATTCTTTGCCACAGTTTAAGTATAGGTTTTGTGTAATTCTTTTATTTCCCATAAGTCTTTAAAGGGATTATTTTGCAAATAGTTATTTTCTTATGAATCAATGTTTTTATGATTACTTCTTCGTCACGACTTATTTCACATATCCAGGCCTTAGACTCTAAGGCTTAGAGCAACAACCATGTAACTCAATAAATACTAGTTACATGGTTGTTGTTCTAAGCTCTCGATATGCAAAACACCCTTAGAAAAGATTTATCTTTACCCAAATTTATGACACATATTCCAGTTTGAAATGAAGGTAAATATCATTTAATGACATCAAATATATACTTTTATTTAAGCTTCATCGGAGACAATACAATTACACAAAAATGGAATGTTCGGAATGTAAAGTATTTAATATGTACTTGTTTAACAAATTGTTAGTAATGGATATTTTATAATTAATTTTAAAAAAATATTTTAAAACAATAAAGTATCATTTAAAATCATGAAAAATAAAATATAGATTCAAGAAAAAAAAGTTGCATTATTGTAAACCATATTTAAATATAATTAAAGCTACATATTTTTAACACTGTTACACCCTTATTGAAAATCACATTTAAAAAAATACATATCTAAAATGAAGCATCAAATTATATCAACATATCGCAGTTTAAGTAGTTTTAATATTTTTACAAATATTTTTAAAACTGTAAAATATTACCTACTTTTGAAACAAACGAACATCTCATAAAATTTACAAACATACTGTTTAATTACATATATACACACATATGTGGATCACAAATATAACTATGAAAATAATTTACAAATAAGTTAAAAAAATATTTAGACTTAATATAATTATCAGAGTTGCCTCTAAATTTATTATTACTTATTTAATCTGCATATGTATAGTTTGAAATTTAGACACTATATGCAATATAGTTAAAATTTGAAATTTATAGATAAGTTTATTTACAATATAACTAAACATTGTTAAAAGGGACTTTAAATATATCTGATTTCTCCGCAATCTAAAATATTGTAAGATGTAATTGTTATATTGACTTTCAATAACTATTCTATAGCTAATTAATTCAAATACACATTCACTATAACAATAACAATCATTAATTTATTCGGCGATAAATATTTTTTAACAAACACCTGTGTCAAGCCCACCTTCTTCTTCTAACTTCATGAGCAATTTAATAACCCTTTGGCCTTCCTGAGACTGTTTTACCATATCAATGAGTGCTAACAATTTTTTTATGCCAACAAATAATCTACAATGAAAAAATATCTTAAGTAATTAAAAACTCAATAAATATGTATATTCTTCTAACCTGCGGTCGTAAGTCTTTTTAAATATTTGCTTTAATTCTTCCGGGCTGAATACTTCCATATTTTCTAGAACAGCAATCAGTTGCTCTGGTTTTGATATGTTTGGTACATGCAATATGCCCGTGAAAGCAGATAGCATCTCCATGTCTTCCAAAACTTGTCTATGGATAAAATTAAAGATTTTTATTTACAATAAAACAAATTTTACAACTGAGCCTTACCGACGACTGCTGGTACATAAAACAAGAAGTTTCTTTCCAGCAGGTGGCTCTTTCTTTAATAATACCAATAAAGCTTGGAGTGTCAAATTAGAATACCTTGGCCCAATTGGTCCATAGTCCAAAAGTCTTTCAATGTTATCAACAACTATACAGCTCAAAGTAGATCGATAAGCATCATCAAAGACCTTCAAGGATAAAAAAGTAACCAATGTACATATTACAAAAATACTTACCTTTCGTATGTATAAACACTTGGCAGTTTCTGTAAAACCGACCATTTCTTCAGGTGTGCATACCTTAACGAAAGGAAAGTCAGAAATTTTGGCAAGTTGTGCTGCCAAAGCAGTCTTGCCAGAATTAGGTGCGCCTTCCAGTAGCACCGACACTAAACCTGTATTAAATAGAATTAGGAATATTCACGTTATCTGAACTTTTATGTACCTCCAGTGTCACTAGCTTTCGCCTGCTGAATGTACAACATTCCATCTTCAAGAATATTTTTGACTGGATTACCCCAGTTAACTATTCCTCGAGCCAGAAAACGCATGAGAATCTCTTTGGCAGTTCCAAAAGCCTTAAATACTCATCATAAAATTTGATTAAACAAATGAAAAATAACTTACAGGTTTAACATCATGTTCTAAGGCATGAAGAAAGTCTGCACGTGTTACTAATAGTTTTTCAATAGCTTCTGAATCTACTTCTACTTTACTTGATGCTTTGATAAGACGATTCATTGCTGTTGATTGTGCTGCTCGAACTAATCCTTCTATCTCAGCACCAGAGAAATTTTTAGTTAAACTTGCCATTTCCTTAATAAAAAAATAATTCAAACAATTAGAACTTCACAGAAATAATAATCTTACTGTAGAATCAACATCAGGATGTATTTTCTTATATTGTCTCATTCTGGATGTATGAATGTCCAATATTTGAACACGACCTTCTTCATTTGGTAAACTTATCTCTACCTGTACTTCCAATCTACCTGGTCTGAGAAGTGCTTCATCTATCATATCTTTACGGTTTGTCATACCTTACAAAATAATACAACTTATAAAAGAAGCTATTGATTAAAAATAATTTCACACAAAATATGACGGCATAATAATAATTACTCTTATATCAACTTACCAATTACAAGAATATTGTTCAGTTGTTCAACACCATCTATTTTTGACAGTAACTGATTAACTACAGTGTCATGAACTCCAGTATTTCCCGCCACTGATCCCCTTGATTTGCATATGGCATCAATTTCATCAAAAATTATAATATGCAATCCACTATTTGGACCAGCCTGTAATAATAATAAAAATTCGTATCTTGGATTTTATGTTATGGATAAAATTGTATAAAAAATATGAATAAAATTTATTGTAACAATAAAATAAAAAAGTAATTTTAGTCAAAGTCAAAAATGTTATTTGACCATTTATATCAGTAAGCATTAATACAAACACAATTACCCGTTTTTCCTCCTCCTCTGCCTCAGCAAACAATCTTCGAACATTAGCCTCTGATTCACCCACATACTTGTCTAAAATCTGTGGACCATTTACTATTTTTGGTTCACGAGAATTCAACATCTTGCCTATTTGCCTTGCCATCAGAGTTTTACCAGTTCCAGGAGGACCATACAAAAGAATACCTTTGACATGTTTACAACCTGTCAGAGAAAAATGTTAATTAAAATTTCAAATTGTAAAGTATATTAGATTACCTAATTGTTCAACGATTTCAGGTGGAAAAACTCTTGAAGCAAATGCTCTTCTGAATATCGCATTAAATTCATTGTCTAGTCCACCAATGCCCATTTTTTGAAAATCCCAATCTGGATTTATTATAGACTGCCGTTGTTGTTTCCTAAAATAATCATACATTTGAGTTGATGCAAAAAAAAGATGGGTGTGTTTAATGAATAACAGCGGTTAAGTTGCTGATAAAATTGACTTTCTTAAGCAACAATCTGAGAAATGGCTTATTTAGCACAGTATTCAGTGTATATGTTTTATTCAATGATTTGGTAATCAAACTTAACTTTACCACTTTTAGTTTTGGTAGTATTTATTATGAAAAACTATCTTTCATATTGATTTGAATACTCTGAATAATATGGCAACTTGGCAACAAAAGTCTTACTGGTACATAAATATCGCTCATTCCTGGAATTGGAAATGTTAACAGTAATCATATAGAAATCAATCATGTATTGTAAATAGGAAATTTGTTCAAATTTATTTTCAATGTAAAATTACTTGCCCCTTTGCCTTTCCAGTTAAATTTACTGATGAAGTTTCTGATTTTTCAAATACAACAAAACTGTTTGGAAGCAAGCGTCCAACTGTAGTTTTTTTCGGTTTTGACTCGCGACCTTCTTGAATAGCATTAAAATCAGCAGCTAAAATTAATGTTATATAAAAAAATTATACATTTGTTAATTCTAATTTACCTTCTAAATCTTTAACCACAAGTTGTAAAAGTTTTTTATTGCTAAAATTAAAAGCCAACTGTTGACCGACAGTGAATGCTTGACTAGGAAATTGATATACGAATTCACGAGCCATCTCTTCAGTATCATACGGATCTTGTGTTACTCTGTAATATGAACAAATGGAAAAAACGAATAAAAAAATTAATGTACTGTACGTTTTTTTCTGCATAAAATCAACTTCTAAAACAATCGTAGAAAGACAATCTTGCACATTGACAACTTTGACATCGATATCTTGGTTTAAAGATAACACCGCCCATTTTCTTTGGGGCAAACTGAATCCTACGTGTCGTTTAGGTATATCAGGGTGAGATTTAACTGAAAATGTGTAATGTTGTCCACCGCCGGTTTCAACATCGATGTACCTGACAAATAAGTATTATTAAAGGTTATATGTGTAACACTTTATGTACAACTTACTTAACATCTTGGGGAAAATCACTATTATTTATTATTGCACAATTCGTCAATGATAATTCGTCAGTGGGGCACCTTGTTGCTCTGAAAGACTAAATATGACAGGAATAAGAAAATTACCCAAGTAAATGTGAAATTAAAAAGTGATACAAGCATACCATTGTTATTCCGTAAGTTCTGAATCCAAAACATCAACTGCTGCAATGCAGTTTTATAAGAAAATCAATAACATTTTATGATTCATAAAATAGGTTAGAATGTAGATGACTGTTACTGCATTATTTGTCAATTTAATCACTAGATGGTGTAGAAGTATCTAGTATATAGGCGGCCAATTTGGTCAAATTTTAATGTATAATTCTCTAGTGTTTATTTAAATAAAAGTATTTAACGATTTTCAGTAATTAAATTTATAAATTTCAAATGAAACAGAAAACAAACAAAAGTATTCAGTAAGTCATGAAAAATCCCTATTAGGTCTGTTCCAACAAACGATTCGGAACGATTCCGGATTTTTTCAGCCTATCACTGATTACTGATTACTGATTACCTATCACAGAGCGAATTTCAGTTACTTGAAGCTAGTCACAAATGAAATTGAATGTTCTTATTGGTAGATGAAATCTCAGACCGTTTTGGCAGTTCTGGCTTCTGCTAGTGAATGGATTAATATTCAGACGAGGCTCGTGCCAAGGTATATACTGCCCAGGTGCTGAATGTTTTTGACATCCCAATCAGGGACGAATTCAGTTCTTACACACAAAAATGTATGTGTTGATAAAATAACGAAAAATAATTGGGTCAGATTCAGATAATCTACAATGAAAAATAGCACATCGAGTGAAAGTAGCTTATGCAAGACAAATACATATTACATACCTAATTACTGTAACATGTTCATGATTTTACGTTTTTTACTCTGCACCTAATTAAGATTTTTAAGACACATTCAGGTACATGAAAGCAATACAGTTTCTGAATATTTTGTTTTTTGTACAACATAATTTATTTTTTTACATAATTCTATATAAATACAATAACAAAAGTATAAAAGTTAAAAGTCGCAGAATGTTATTACTTTTTATTTTATTAGAAGATGGACAAACCTTAACAAAAATCAGTCATAATCGGAAATACACATCAACAAAACACTGCACACTTTTAATATAAAAAAAGTCTTTTCAATTCAGTTGCACAACCTACAATTCATCATGTTCTGGTTCCTGAAAAATAAAAAAAAAACAAATATTTAAATTGGAAAATCAATAATTCAATTAATTTTAACAAATCAAAAAATATGACAATTACCTCTACGGGAGGAACTTTATCTTCCTCTTCATCTTCCTCATCTTCTTCATCTACATCATCATCATCATCTTTTTTGCTATCAGCAGCAGCATCACGCTCTGCCTTCTCCTGTTCTTCCTTCATCTTCTTTTCTCCATCTTGGGTAGCTTTGAGATTCACAAGAGCTGCTTTCGCATACTCAATATCATCTGTTATTAGAACATTGTCGAAGATCGTTCCAGACTTCACCTGCCATAAATCAAAACCAATTGCACAAATTTCTGGTTGTTTGTACAATTCAGGTTCACTGTCATATTCGGGATTTGGAATTTCAGGATGAACCCATGGACCTAACAATAATATCATTCATATGCCAAATTCCAACTTAACCATTTTTCAACTCACCTTTAAATGCAGGATTGTCAATTTCCCTGGCACTCCATTCACCTTTGTATTCTGGATTGTCAATCATCGGTGGTTCCCATTCACCATCCATCTCATCATCCCAATCATCTGGCTTTGTTGCATCTGGGTCAGAAATATGTTCAGGTTTGTCCCAGTCTTCAGGTTTTTTGTCATCAGGATCTGGTATTGTCGCACGATCATCCCAATCTTCTGGCTTTTTCGCTTCAGGATCTTTGATCATTTTTGGAGGTAACAAATCCCAATCTGATTCAAGTTCTCCACTTTCCACTTTCTCTCCGTCAATTTGCACCTCATATGTGTTATCTGGCTTTATTATAAGTGTATAAACATGTGTGTATATGTCATCCTTGCACCGGATATCCTTATTGATTAATACATTTTTGTCTTTGTAATTAAGTATAACATGGACTTTTTTTGTTCCTGGACCACAAATGTCTGGTCCAAACATAATTCTATAGGGAGATTCCCCATGCATATCTTCAGGTTTCAATGAGCAGTCAAATACCTTTACATAGCCACCACCACAGTCGATATTCTGCTCGTGTTTGACACTGAACTGTACAACAAAGTTTTTATTTTCTGTTGAAAATGGTTCAAATTTACGACTCAGTGCGTAAAAACGTGCATCTTGTGATGTTTGGATACCTGCAAAGAAAGTGAATTTAAAGTATGAATAAAGAACGAGAAAATTTGATAATTGAGACACACAAACAAAACTCGGGAAAAATGATTTACAATAAAATACACTTTTTAAACATAAAAATAGCAAGTCTGACAGGATATTTTTATTTAATTATGTCGTTTTAAATGAATTATAGTGTATTGTTTACCTTTATCTTCATTTTCATCGTTGAAGAATTTTCCGGCTGTTAGTACAAATTTACCAAATTGTTTATCGGGATGTTTGCTGTATATCCAATTTTTCTCCCACGAATCTGTAAATCAGTCAATTTGAGTTGAAAATATAATAATTTAGCAAGTCATTTTAAAATGTTAAATTTACGTACCGTCTGCGAATTTTTCCTCCAGATACACCTCGGCCGATGTAAGGTATATACATCCAAAAATCACAAAAACTAACATAAAGGCATTCATTATTGGGAAGAACCTTCGACTTTCAGAAAATTACACTTCCAACAACCGCCACGAGTACTGATATTCTGCCAAAAAATAAATGATGTATATAAAGTAAACGGCGTTTACGAATCAAGAGTGCACATGCGTTACTACCAACCCTAAGGGAAATTAATGTACATAAACGACACAACCGATACTTTGATAGACTTGCGTATTGAAAGGATGCGACAGATGGAAGGATTTCATTGGCTGGTGAAATTCACGTTCTAATCGACGTGCGTATACGATACTATTGTTATTTCCCTTTACGTCATGTAAAATGCTTGCAGAATGTAGGGACGTAAATAGCGTCTTGTTACACTTGTCCGACAGTTGGAGGAATATGATTGGTCGGTATAGAGTATTTTATAAGGCGCGTAATCAAAATATGATAAGAAAATTTTATAACGTTAATAAACCATTAATCCTCAACAATTTGAAAAATTCATTCTTTATATTTACGGTAACAATAACAATGTTGAAGAAAGATATTCTTATATATGCATTCGAATTGGAACCATTTCAATATAGTATATGGAATGTGAATTACAAGATTATTAAAAAAAATCAATTTATATTTTTTACACTTCAAGATAAATAAACGTATATTTGTAAGTTATACATATTTCAGAAAAAATAATTTGGTCGATAAAATAACCGTCATAAAAACCTATCATAAATTTTGAGAGGAAAGTTTTTTTTATATAAATTTTTATTTAGAAAAATGCTATATTTTTCTACATAAACTGTGGCAAAAATAATTAAATAACAAAAAATTTCATAAGTTCTTTACTCGCATGTGTTAAAGTTGCTGCTTTCAATTAACGTAAATAAATAAAATTAATTAAATAAAAATAAATAAAATTCATATTTTTTCAAATATATTATTAAATGAATTATTGTTTAATTAAGTATCATAGACTTTTTTATTTAAGAACGTTTTGTAATATCCGCTATACATATTGATTGACATTGATAATTTTGAAAATCCCACAAATTATCACAATCCAATCACGTTGAGCCATATGTATTTTAATCCATAAACTATAACGCGATTGGTTTCAATTTCATGTACGTGTCGTCACGGTTCGTGGTTACTTCTTATTGGTTGGAACTAAATTATTTCTAAATTCGTGTTTCAACGTTTTGCAAGTCGGTATTCGGTGAGTGTTAATTTTCGAAGTGTTTTACCGGCACACAGTTTATTGATATTTAAATAAAAGTGGATAGACATTTTGCAAAATGAAGCAGCTTATATTAGTGTTAGGTTTATTTATTTTTTTAGGTAAATCATGTCAAATGTGTCTTTGTAATGTGTATTCTTTAATAAATATTTTGTAGGATGTGTAAGGGGTGATGATGTCGACGGAGAAGGAACCGTCGAAAAAATCGAATTGGATTTAGGTGCCAGTCGTGAAGGATCAAGAACAGGTATATTATTCCCTTATTTTTTCATATGTCATCAGATGTTCCTTCACAAATTGTGGTGTTGATTTCCTGAACATCACGTTTGCTTTTGATTCGTTTTTACAAAGATATTCTTTATTATACCAACCATATCTGAAATTTGGACGTAGAGTCACATTTTTACAAAAGGAAACATACCTTTGATTTTCCGTCATGGGATACTTGTACATATCTTTTGGCTCTTTCGTCGTTAATTCTTTCATTTTCAATTTTATAAGCTCATTATTGATTGTTGTTTCAGTAAGGATTGATTTGGTGTAGAATTTTGGTGTTAATATTGGCACTGAAAAAATACAGCTTAATTTTGATTAAATTTGTGATTTGATTGCTTGCCTAAATTTAACGGTTTGCCAATTTGTATACATGATCTACCAGGTTCTTTCTGGGTTATAAAGTTCACTTTGAAAGGTTTTAATATAGATTTTTTAGGCTCTTGTTTATCTAATAAAATTGTTTCATACATTTTTATTTGTGAATGTTTTATCAATAATGACCATGAAATATTTTAGTGATATATTGATTTTTTTTCTTGTTTACTAGATGATGAAGTTATAAAGCGAGAAGAAGAAGCTATCAAATTGGATGGTCTGAATGTTGCTCAAATGAAAGAGATTAGAGATAAAGCAGAGAAATTTCAATTTCAGGCAGAAGTTAATCGTATGATGAAATTGATCATTAATTCTCTCTACAGAAATAAAGAGGTATATTATTAACAGTTTTGTGGGATAGAGATAGTAACTGAGCTTAGTAACGATTTTGAATTCAACTAAATTAGTTGCGTCAGTGATCAGTATTAATCTGTTAAATTTCATTTCCAAATTTTTAATTAATTATTTTATATCATTTTATATCAGAAATCAACGCAAGACACACAAAAAAAAACACAATTTATTACAAATTTATTTTATTAATTCATCTTCAGATTTTCCTGAGAGAGTTGATTTCAAATGCATCAGATGCTTTGGACAAGATACGTCTACTGTCATTGACTGATTCAAATGTACTAGATGCAACTTCAGAACTAAATGTACGTATAAAGGCAGACAAGGAAAATAATATGCTGCATATAACAGACACCGGCATTGGAATGACCAAACAGGATTTAGTTAATAATCTTGGCACGATTGCCAAATCTGGTACAGCAGAGTTTCTAAGTAAGATGCAAGATGGACAGGCATCGCAAGACATGAATGATATGATTGGCCAATTTGGTGTGGGTTTCTATTCGGCGTTTCTTGTTGCGGATCGGGTAATTGTAACAAGTAAGCACAATTCCGACCGTCAATATGTGTGGGAGTCTGATGCAGGTGCTTTTAGCATCAGTGAGGATCCAAGAGGAGATTCATTAAAAAGGGGTAAGTTAATTTCAAACCATTAGTTACAATGTAAGTGATATATATGTTATAGGTACAACTGTTAGTCTTCAGTTGAAGCCAGAAGCAAAAGACTTTCTTGAACATGAAACTATTCGTACTTTAATTAAAAAGTATTCTCAGTTCATTAATTTTCCTATATATCTTTGGACAAGTCATACCGAAAATGTAGAAGAAGTCATAGAGGAAGAAGATGAAACTGAAGAAAAAGCCAGTGACTCAACATCAGAAGATGATGTCGCTGTTGAGGAGGAAACTGAAGAAGACAAACCTAAAACTAAAAAGGTGTGTTCCGTCTTTTTATATTTTACACCTATATAACACTAAATCAATTAACTTATATATGTATGATACCCTTATATAATATTTTGTATTTATTACAGGTTGAAAAGACTGTTTGGGATTGGGAATTGCTGAATGATAGTAAACCAATATGGACACGAAAAGCATCTGAAGTGGAAGATGCTGAATATGATGAGTTTTATAAAACTCTGACAAAAGATACAAATGCTCCATTAGCACGCGTCCATTTTGTCGCTGAGGGTGAGGTGACTTTCAAAGCACTTCTGTTTGTACCTTCTGCCCAACCATCAGAAACTTTCAATCGTTATGGTACAAAGACAGATAACATCAAACTCTACGTGCGACGAGTTTTTATCACAGATGAATTCAATGACATGATGCCTAACTATCTTAATTTTATTCGTGGAGTTGTTGATTCAGACGATTTACCTCTAAATGTGTCACGTGAGACGCTTCAACAACATAAGCTTATCAAGGTAGGTGTTGTTATAATTAATATCATTAAAATATATCTTTTTTTCTGTAGGTAATAAAGAAAAAGCTTGTGCGTAAAGTGTTAGACATGTTGAAGAAAATTGATGGAGAAGAATACAATAAATTCTGGAAGGAATATTCAACAAATATTAAATTAGGGACAATTGAAGATCCAAGTAATCGCAACAGACTTGCAAAACTACTTATGTTCCATACTTCGAATGGAGATGATGAAATGACGTCTCTAAGCGATTATGTTCGACGCATGAAGCCTAAGCAGGATCGTATATATTACATCGCCGGTGCTTCGAAAGATGAAGTGAAACGGTCACCATTCGTTGAGCGATTGTTGCGCAAGGGTTATGAGGTTCTCTATCTTATTGAAGCAGTTGATGAATACACAATTTCTGCAATCCCTGAGTTTGATGGTAAAAAGTTCCAAAACGTTGCTAAAGAAGGATTTTCATTATCAGAAACTGAGGGTACTAAGAAGCAATTGGAACAATACCAGACAACATTTGAGCCACTAACAAAATGGTTAAGTGATGATGCATTGAAGGTTAGTTTCAGATAAATTATTTTATTTTTTTAATTCAGTCAATAAAAATTAAAAAGTAGTTAATTGCTCCAATTAATTATAACAATAGTTGTGACAATGCTTTCCATTGAAACTTATAGAGATTAGTTATTTTTACTTGGAGCAATTGGGAGAATTATTACCATTTTATTATAATAAAACATTCAACATTTTGTTCAGGATCACATCGCCAAAGCTATGGTATCAGAAAGGTTAAGTGATTCACCATGTGCACTAGTTGCCAGCATGTTTGGTTGGACAGGCAATATGGAAAGATTGGCTGTCTCTAATGCTCATCAAAAGAGTGATGACCCACAACGATCATATTACCTCAACCAGAAAAAAACACTCGAGATCAATCCACGCCATCCATTAATGCGAGAGTTACTCAAACGTGTAAATGATAATCCATCTGATCCTGCAGCGAAGGACATGGCACTGATGCTTTTCAGGACAGCAACTCTGCGATCGGGATATATGTTACGCGACACATACGACTTTTCACAAAGTGTCGAGGCCATGATGCGTAAGACACTTGGTGTTCCCCTAGATGAACAAGTGGAAGAGGAAGAAGATGAAGCACCTGAGGATGGTATTCCTGATGATGAAGCAGATGATATTGATGCAGATCGGGATGAGACAGAAACACATAATGAAGAACATGATGAACTGTAAACATCTAACTAGAATTGTGTGTGTAATAGAACATTACTTCATCAATGTGCACCTATAAATTAATAAAAGACTGTTATTTTCTACTAAATGTATAAATAAATTATATATGCGCACTTTTTGAAAGTGCGTTTATATTTATTGATATGTGATCTTATTTCTTCACACAACAAAACATCACATCATTGTAATTTATTAGTTTGTTACAAAAATTAATTTTTTTGTTTAGGTGAATATTTTATGAAACTGCCACAGCAAATATACAGAAATACAAAAATTGAGAATTAAAGCTAGGTATACTAAATTATACATTAATAACAAAATTCGTACATTATAAAGATAAATGAAAGATGGTCACAGTTCCAAGTTGTGGTTGCAGGTTTGGTTGCCAATTAAATTGGGAAATACTATCAAAGAGAAGGTAAGACACAATGTTACGATTGGCTAATTCAGTAGCCCTGGGAGGCAATGTGTTAGAGCCATGATTGGAACTTCAAAATATTAAATGAATCTTATTTGTATTGATACAATTACACCAGATGTTCTATTATGGCACGGTGTAAGTACAAGGAGTGTGAAGAACCGTGTATAATTAAAGAAATGTAGGATACCTTCCATCTTATTTCATATGGTGATCAGAATATCACAATCGATCTTGTTAAAGTTGATATAAATTGTTAACTTGAAATCTTTTATTCAGTACATCATGTACAGATGTCATTGAAGACGCACTGTGAAATATCACATATCTCCTTGCAGCAAATACTATTGCTGCCTGCACTCATCGATCGCCTCTCGTATATAGCAGTACATTTCTGATCATACTTGGTCAGGTATTGTAATATACACCATAAATTCAGCATCGGCTGTCAGGTAACTTAGGCTAGAGATTTTAATTGCCATTGATGGTTCAAGGTCTATTCAACTTATGCCAAAACTTGTATAGATAATATCTTCATCAAACAGTGTCGTCCATAGGAACGTAAGTGACCAACTCTTGGGAAGATTACATTTCAATATTAATGATTTCTAAGCTGACATATAACTGTAAGACTGGTTCTTAGAAACCATTTCATTTTACTTTAATTCATGTTCTCCGGTGATTACCGTCAGAAAAGCAAAAATTCGGACCACTGCACTATGGTTTCTCGGATTTTTTGGCCAAAATTTTGAACACTGCATAATAAAACACCCAGTCAGTGTAATCGTTTTCTGTGTTATATGTAAAAAAAAAAATAGTTTTGTGTCATTAAATATCTAAATTAGAATGACAATCAACATATTTGCTATAAACTTTTATTTACACACATTCTGTAGGTCACTTTCAAATTCTACATCACCCAATAAATTTGTGTGTAGTATTTCTTCTAAATCATATCCTCCTTCATCTACGTAATCTTGTTTATCGTCGTCATCATCCTCTTGCTCGTCTTCTTTTTCTTCTTCAGAAGACCTTTCTTGGTTTCGTTCTTCTAATTCCGGTTTTGTCAGCATTGAAATAACTTCGGATGGAATATCAAATATTTCTAAAATACTTTATGAATTTTAAATTACATAGGTTAAAAATACGTACCCGTAGAATAATAAAACAAAATGCAAAAATAATCAAAAATACAGTAACAGCACACTTTCAAATTTGGTCGTTGTTCGAGGATTTATTCTCATGAACTGAAGCGGCTGCCACAAGTTTCTAGTTCCGTAACATCTATCAGATAGAGGGTAGGCTAACACAAGAAAGTAGATATAAACCGGTTAGGTTTGGAGTATTTACTTTCTACAGAGTCATAGAAATACAATTTATAAGAATCGAAAAATTGGATTTTGGCCAAGAAATACGGTCCGAGAAACCATAGTGCACTGTTTATAAAATGGATTGCTGGTAGGGATGCATGTTTCCTACAAATCGATTTACGATTAATTAGCAAACGCAATAGTGACCAATTATACTTTAAATGCCATGTGCTAAATACAAAAGATGGCTAATTCTGTGGCAGTAGTGGTGGCATAGTGTGCCTGTTTTAGACTGTTATGGGTTTTGAGGAACTTCTTCTCATGCTTTTGTACTGTTCACACAAAAGAGATCAATACATTCTGGAGAGCACGACATCATACATATACTATTTCAGAATATGGTATACAAACTACATCAGCATTTTATATTCTTGAAGTTCTGCTAGCAATCTATTCCCGCGCTAGTTGACGAGATGTGGTGACTGGTGACAAAACGATAAGGCGCAAGCTGATACGACTTTTATATTTAGGTTGTCATCGTCGGAGTATACTCTTTGCTTAGAACACTGTGTCAGACCTTCAGTTCAAATCTTCTTTTAAAAAAAGCCTGGTTGATTGTCTCCCATATAGCTTAATATCATTTATGTCTTTTTATATTATGTATTACTTATATTACTTTTGACAAATCTATCAGGCAACCTGTTTCAACATAATTAGCACCTCAATTATAAAGGAAATATAGCAAAGTATATGTACTTTATACGTTAGCAAAGTATAGTATCTTTATTTTACAAAATAAAGCAATCCAAAGTAAATAATTATGCCATTTATAGCATGAATATATCTGTAAAAAATAATAATCATTATTATTACTATTATTACAAAAAGTAAAATACTAGTAAATGTACTCTTTGAAGTAAGAACTTAAAACACCATATATAAAAATTGACTATGCATTTTCAAAATGTTGATATAGATTAAAAGTTTGTGAAGTCCTCTTACGCCAATGTAATTCAGTAAGTTGTGGTGGAGGAGGAGGTGCATTTACGATAACGCTTGTTGTTGTGTTGTCAATGCGATTGGTAGGTTGTGGAGGTGGTTTTAATTCTGTATAGGTTCGCTCTCCGCCATTTGTTGTCATACCAACATACTTTGATGGCAACTTAAATTTGATATTTTTGATAACTGCACGTTCACATTCATCATAGTTTGTTGGTTTTGGAGGTGGCAGCTGAAAATTTATGCTATCCAATTCACTCAGGTCAGTTGTTTTCTTGGATAAATTTTGATGTGGCAGGAAAATCTTCTCGTAAATGTTAACATCCTTATCATCAGATGGTTCAACATAGTCCCTGTATAAACAAAATTATTCGATGTATTAAATCTGTTTATAAATAAAATTTCTTTGTGTCTATAATGAAAAAATCAAAGCAATATTCTGTGTATGAATAACCAATCATACTTAATATCTTAGCTGTAAACTTACCGATGAATGTTATAAGAATTCTTAAATGCCAATGTTTTAAAAGCCAATTTCAATGGGGCGTTAATGACAGGAACAGGCTTTCCTTTATTTGTATTTGGAACATTCTCAACAGATAGATTACACATAGGTGATGCAGCTGTGATTACATTTATGGCATTTGGATTGTCAACTACAGTTGGTGGCAATGATTTTGTAATTTTCGTCTGTTTTAAGATACTAGTAAAAAGAGGCTTCTTTCCTGGATGTGTGTTCCTCATATGACGGTCCAAGTTGTCTTTTCTTCTAAAACCGGTGTTACAGATGCAACATGTATACGCTTTTTCATCTAAATACAATAATTAAAGCAGTTAATAGATATTTTACAATAAATAATATGTTTACCCCACCAATAGTTGCAATACCCCTTACTAATGAAGAAAAATTACCTAGATGAATTAAGTTGTGCCGTTGTAAATCTTTGGAATTAACAAAAGTTTTTGAACATGATGTACATTTATGTGGTCGCAAATTTAAATGCGTTCTTTGATGAACCCTTAAAGTTGATCTCAATTTAAATTTTTTTCCACATACATCACACATATGACCTTGTTCATCTAAAAAATAAATAAATTAACATAAGTCAAAGGCTTAGTTTAACAGATTCGCTTGTCAATAACTCAAGATTTCTGCAAAATTATTAATAATTTGCTTTTAGGATGGAAAACTGCTATTGCCAAGACTGAAAATAACATGTTTCTACATGCCAGCAAAATTATTCAAGCAGAATATTCAAATATGATAACTTTTAAGCCAATCACAGTTCCTTAGAACACTAACTTGTTTTTAATTTATTCATTAAATTTTTTCTCAACATGCTAATTATTGTACATAGATATTAATATATATTTATTCTTTTGTTTTGTTTTTTTTTTTAATGGAAACTGTAATTTGCTTTAAGTGATTTTGAAATGTCCTTTTGACAGTTATATAAGTATTATAATCAACCAAGAATTTGACACTAATAATTTTAACAGTTCAAATTTTCAGTCAGTTAATCTTTTAACAACTGACCTATTGGCAGAAAACCTCAAAAAAAATTACCCGGTCCTCCAGGTTGGGGGGTTAAGGCGTCAGACTAGTTCCCTGTCACTTGGAAAACCTCAACTTACTAAAAAGCCTAACAATTGACAAAAGCTTCAAAAAAGAAATATGAACATTGGCACTTGGAATGTGCAGGGAATTACCCAAGAAAACATGGAAAGAAGGTATTACCAAGGCCATGAGTTCTAGAGACCTGAGGGAAGACCAATGGAACAACAGAATGGAAGTTAGGCATCGGACAACGACGAAAGATGTTTTGAATCCGATACATACATACATACATAAGACATCTTTTTCAACCACATTTAATACTTCTATTGAATAATCAAACTAACCTGAATGTGTAACGAGATGCTTTTTTAAATTTGATGAATTATTAAACTTTGCATCACACTGCTTACATGGGAATGGTTTCTCGCCAGTATGTTTGTAAGAATGAGTCTTCAGAGTATCTTTGGTACGAAATGAACTTCCACATTTTTGGCATACAAATGGTCTGGTATCATTATGTAAAAGAGCATGTCTTTTTAATTTGGCACGTTGTGCAAAAAATTTACCACACGTTTCACATCCATATGATTTTCTGTTTACGTGATTTAATATATGCACTTTTAGATGTGATTTTAAAACAAACTCCTTGTTGCATACATTGCATTTCAATGGCTTAGTACCTAAAAGAAGCATATTAAAAAGTATTCAGACACATATAGTTAAATTACCCCCAGCACAATATTGGTGATACTTAATGTGTGTTCTGGTCTTGAATGTTGTTTTGCAAATCATACACATGAATATCTGTGGTTGTTCCGAAGTAATTGATATGTGGCTCGGAACACCTATTGTTTGATAATTTCTCTTTTCTTCAAATACATTACATGCTACTTTTTTGCAATCCAAAGTTTTAGTTTTCCCCTTAAAAGTTATTATAGCCCTGTGATTATCATCATGGGACGAACTGTCTTTTAATTTGTTTTTATTCGCTTCTTTCTGCTGTATACAAAGTAAGCATTCATCCTTGTCTTTTAATAAACATAATCTGCATTTTGTATGTCCACAACTGTCTTGCACTAAACGACAACATGCTTTCTCTACAATGCAATTACATTGAGGACATTTATTTTGCATTGTTGTTTTTGTATATAACAATTACAAATAAAGATAAAATAGTTGGCACCACAGGGCAGTTTACATTTTGTTAAACTTTATATTTTCTAAAATTAATATAAAGTTAAATATTTCTATTAAAATTAAAACTATATGATAATAAAAAAAATATTCATGTCCTCTTAATTTGTACTTAATTTTGTGATTTCTAAAACTAAATGTAGCTCACATGCAGCGTAAAATCCAACAGCTGATTCAATGATTTTTTATTGGACGTGGGGTCACGCGGTTTTATATTTAATAGCCCATTAGCTAACCATATTTTAGTTTCTTCCTCGTTTATGGAGGCGCTGGGAGATTAGATAAAAGAATTGTAATTCGTAAGATGGCGCCACGAGATAACGTCAGTGAATTGTATATAAAATATAAAATTGCAAAAGCAAAATTTCATTTGAATCACAGTGAAAATTAAAATATCTATTCTAAGTAAAATTATAATCTCGTGAGCAGCTCATTAAATCATATCTTACATTCCACCGTTTGTCAACGACATATGGGATTTTTATGTAGCAGGCGTAGAATGTCATGTAAATGACAATATATAAGTACGTTTTTGAAAATTGTGAGCCTTAAATAATATTTTGCGCTTTCTAAGAATTAGTGAAACATCAAAGAAGTTACTGGGAGGAAGTGTACCTTATTTATCCACAGGTATAT
>JAFFZR010019063.1:0-21349 GCA_018397195.1 Lethrus apterus | reverse complement strand
TTTTGGAGAAAACTAAAATTGGCTATCGTCAGTTTTCGATTTATGGCCATATTTGAATATTCAATATAAGTTTAACCTTGAAAAGAATGAATTTTTGAAAAATCTATGAAAATTAAAAATTGGCCATACATGTTATATATTGTTGAAAAGGGAATAAAATTCTCTTTTTAGTTAAGCCACAGCCAACTATGAGTTCCATATAAAAAATTAAAACTTTGTCACAACTCTAATTTGGAGAACTTTTTCAAAAAACTAACAACGCCACTGCATTCTTATCAAAAAAGTGCCTAAAGAACGTGAACATTATTTTCGTTCATTTTTCCAAATAAGCAAGATATAGGCATAAATGAAAATTGAAAAAATCGTCTTTTACCCATAACTCGAAAACAAGAGACGATAGCCAACTTTGGTTTTCACCATTGAATTTTTCTTCAAAAAAGCGATCGAGGATGGTAGAGTAATTTTATCTCTTATGGTTATCGAAATTCCCTATTAAAACATCGAAATTTGCCCACCCTGTACATTTGTAAGCCGTTTATGCTTTCTATAGGGATTTATTGTCAAGAAACAAGGATTTCGATTTATATCAAATTGTGTACAGCAATAGTAATTATACATTTAATAATTTCACTTTATTTTACACATATACAAAAATCTCGTGCTCATCAGAAACCATTTACCTTTGGTTAAACTCTCAATAAAATTATTGAAAAACAAATAGCATGTTGTTTAAATAGAGCGAAAATTGAAATAAATGACATTTAAGGAGCGGGAAGTTATTAGGTACTAGTTCTAAGTTTTGTAGACAAGAAAATACCGTGAAAAGAAGATTTACAACGATTTTGAGAAACTTGTGCGCCCTTCCAGCTTTTTTATTACAAATTGTAACTAACATTTTTATTATAAGCTCTTTTTACCTGGGCCGATAATTTTTAGATCTTTTTAAGTATTCGTCTATTTGATCCTTGATTTTCTTTCTGTTGATGTTTTCGGTCGGCCATTTCTGGAATAAATTCGTATTTTAGTTTTCAAATTTCTGTCATATATGAAAGAAAACCATTTAATAATAATAAATATCTTTATTATCCATTTATTGAATACAGTTACGTTACAAAAATTTTAAACTCATAATGCGATATGAGTTTAAAATTTTTGTAATACTACTTTAAAAGAAAAAAACTTAAAATTAGAAACAAACAACAAAAGGGAAAAACATAAATTATACATAATAATCATGAATAAACATAAAAAAGCTCCTTGGCTACGACCTGATCACTGGCAAAATTATCCAGGAATTTTCCATTAAAGGCCTCAAACTTCTTACATTTATTTTAACGCATTATCAGGACAAGACATTTTCCAAATATTTAGAAAATTGCTCAAATAATTATGATCACCAAACCTGGAAAAAAACCGAAAAAGGTGACCTGGTATATGCCAGTCAGTTTAGTTTCAATACTCTCTAAAAATTTGAAAAGATTTATATACACGATTATTAACAACAACAGAAAATAAATAATCCCTGCACACCACTTTGGATTCAGAAGCAGGTCCACAGAGTCATCAATAAGATACATGAAGACATAAGTGATAAAAAATACTGTAATGCAGTTTCTTGATATACTAGACTGCAAATCTGTTATCCCCCACAGAGACCCTGCACTGCGCTCAAAAAATTTACAAACAGCCTCAACAAAATACAATTATGGAACAATAAATGGCGCAGTAAATATTACAGAAACGTCGTGTGATAGTACTATAATATTGTAGATGTAAATAGCTTTAAAAAGATATATGCAGTTTTTTTTTTTTTTTATGGTAAGCGATTTATAGACGAAAAACTAAATTTGTCATTAGTCGTTCGTACCAGAATCGTATACGTGAATTGCGACAAATTAAAGATTGATTTTCATTCAACACCATCATGGTATCGTGTATTTTTAATGATATCAACATGAAAAAAAAGATGAAAATGATTAACTTCTTCATTCTTCATCTGTGGATAGCATATTGCGTAATTAATTATAATTTTTAGAAAATAATTATTATTTATTTAAAATAAATAGTTTCGTTTCTATTTCCACTCTAATTTCCGCAATTTTGAAAATAAAACAAATGCATATATTCGTATCTTGGTATCCTTTGACTTTTTTAGATAACTATACCACAATCAGTAAACTCACTTAATGTCGGCACTTTGTTTTGTTTTCTGTGGTGGACAGGTTGAGACCACGCGCATGTAAAAGGCGCCAATTTTATGCAGTGGACGTTCGGTTTAATTCAGATTTTCGCAGAGACATCGGTCGATAGCTACGCAGTATCAGACCAGGCGCAGGTGAAGAAAAACATATATCTTGGCCGCGACACTAGCGCCAGTGACATTACTACTGTGACTATACTTCGTAAAGAATCACATATTAATACATTTTGTAAGAGTACGTCTTGGAATATGAAATTAATATAAATTTATGGAATATAAATTTAATATAAACTCCAATAAAATAAGATAACATGGAAAATAATATAAAAATTCATATTTTCAACTTAAATATATGTACTTATTTAACACAAAAATTTAACAGATTAAGAATTCAAAAAATTTCAATTGATATCAATAAACTTAATTTTTTTGCGAAGGTCTTCATTCAGGTGGAATGCCTAGCGTATGGCCACAAGAACTCATCGTCTAAAACATGAAATTAAAAAAAAAACATATTCCAAAACTGCTTATTCCAACCTACTCTGCAATTTTCGACTCGATCGATTAAAATCGAACGAATCGTCTCTATGCGCGAAATCAAATTCAAACCTTTGTGGAGTAGAAAGTTGTGTAGACGTCGCGGGAACGCCGTTATTGGCTCTCATGTTCATTATCTGTCTTTTATATGAATCTAATTGCAGCTAAAAATTTCCTAACTTTAATCAAAAGTTTGAGAAAAAAAATTAGATCTACCTGTAACTTTTTATTTAATCTCGACGTATGTGTTAATTGTTCCTTCTGTCGTTCTATGTCTTTCATTTTTTCCTCCAATTCACTTTTTAAAGCTGAAAATAAACAGTCGCGATTATATTGATGGTTTTATTTAGAAAAAGAAATTCAAAAAAATCCCAAAAATAGTTCCCAGTTTACCGTTTTTACACCAAGCAAGTTAAGTTGAATAGCCACATACAGGTATCCCAAACATCGCGAAACACCTCGATGGTACGTTATTACATAATGTCCAAGAATCATGGGAAAATATAAAAAAAAAACATGCTGTTAATTTTGAAGATGTAAAGAGTTAAAATGTACACTTTCGGTGTCGTTTATCTAAGTTACTGAAAATCATTTTAAAGAACAATTTTATGGAATAACAATTTTGAACGACTATGACCAAGTTTGTAATTAAACACTCTTCTAATACCACCTTGCCCATAAACCGCATTCAAATAAATAAATGATCGAAATCAAAATGGGTTACAAAAGTCACTGTGGCGTGAACAAAGAACATGCAGAAATGTTAGAGAAGACATCCTAGTAGTAAGGTCTTTAGGCGATTGAACCGAAGAATAAGGGAGGGAAACGTGAAGCATAGCACCAACGAGATCGAAGTCGTTTTCATTACAAGGACATTTCAAGTTAAGGATTTTAAATTTATTAGAAGATATCCAATCATCACGTGCAATCGCCACCATGTTATATGTATCACACAGTCCAGTTGGCCGGATTATTAAGGACGAGCGCTTTCGCCCTTATCATTATACATAAGTTCAAGCATTCTTACCCGAAGATTTTCCACGTGATGAGAATTTTTGCAACTGGTTTTTAGAACAAGTACAAGGAGACCCTCAATTTTGCCGAAATATCTTATGGACAGATAAAGTTAATTTTTCACGAGACGGATTTTGCAATCAGTGGAATTCACATTATCAGGCTTTAGAAAATCCTCAATTGTTTAGACTTAGACAATCATAGACGAGCATAAGTTTAGCATTTCGAATTTTTGGTAAATAGTTTCCAAAATTTGAATGAACTTCCGATAGCGATAATAAATAGTATGTGGCTGCAAATGGACCATCCATTGTTGACACTTAAGACCGCAGTGCGAAGCTGTTCCGCAAATTTTGGGACAGTCTGTATAGCAACTTTAGTTCTTTTGGAATCTGAACGTTTATTATGTGCAAAGGAAATATCTATAAGAAAACGCAAAAACCAAAATGTAGCTACTGTTTACAAAGTGGCTTTTATCTGTGATCGGTCGATCACGGTTTACCTATAGTCCAGTCATTCTGTCCGAAAATAGGCCGTGAATTAGAAAATGAACCTAGCAAGCCAATTTTATATGTTGTTGGGGAGGGTCAGGAGTGCCTAATTTGAAGTTTTCGACCGAAACCCTTGTGAGCATTTTCTGCCATTTTGAAAATAATTGTGGTGAATTTTTGTTTCCGTTGTAACTCGGCTCCTCGCTGGTCTACGGGAAAGTTGTATGGCCAACTTGTGAGATTATGACTCGCATTTTTTGGACTAAGAAATTTTTTTAGAGAGAATTTCAATATTTTTTGTTTTTAATGAAATGATTCTGAACAACTTTTATCAACAAGTTTTTTTGATAAAAAAATCCCTAATACGACTTCTTCAATTTTGCTGTTTATTTTAAATCGTAGTAGACTAGCATTTTACCGTGAAGGGAAAGTAATTTTTTAAATCGATAATATATAAAAAAAATACAGGGGTGGTGCAGTCTAAATTGCGACACACTGTATATTATTGCATTTTTAAATTCTACGGTAAAATTTAGAGTAATTTTAATTAACTAATCCTGTACTAAAACTCAACAGTTTCTGAGATATTTAGCTTTTAAGAAAAAAAAACATTTGCACCGTTCTCTTAGAAAGTCAATGCAACCATTGTTGATAGTTGTTTGACAATAATTCTTGGGCATTTTTATGCCAATACTTCAAACTGAATAATCTTTAAATGGGACTCGTTTTCTTTAAATGGAATATGCTGTATATTTTTATGTCATTCGATAAAGATTTAAGACCTCTTTCTATCGTATATAGGATTCACTATACCTAAAGTTAATACTTTCTGAGTTATAAGTTAATTAGTATCACAAAATTATTAATTATTAATAATTATTAATTATTAATTAGTATCACCAAACACAGACCATGCGTCGCGACGCGACGTTTAGAAGCCCAATATAAAAAGAAAGAAATTATAATTTGTCATTTTGTCATTATTTCGCATTATACATTTGTAAATATGAAATATGTAGGTACTAAAAGTAAATTGCGAAATAAACTATGGCCAGTAATTCCCGATTACATCAATGAAGAATTCGCATGTGCGTTTTAGCTTAATTTGAATTTGAATTTGTAATCTTTACATCACAATCTCTTGTTTTAAATAAATTAGAAATTAAATTAACGCAGCTTTCTTTTTATGTCATTTTATGACTGAATAAAAATTTTAAATTGAAAGTCGGTATATGTATATGTAAACACGCTGTATAACGTACCAACTTCATTTGATTGCCAACATAAATACTGGCAAAAAATAGTACTTTAGGTTGGCATGCCTTGTCATTTATGACGTATTACATACAATTCAAAAATAAATATTCATTAAACTTAAACATATTATTACAAACATTACAAATTCAATAATTTTACATACATTTATATGAACAAACTTACATTGAGCCATACGTTTGGTATTTTCCAGTTCTGCTTTAAAATTGGCCGTTATCGTGGCGCAGTGTGCCCTTAGATTTTCATTTTCGGCATGTCCCTGTCTAATCAAATTATCTTTGATTTCGCACTCACGATTCAGCTGATAAGTATAAAAACTTATAGATCTGCTCACTATCTCCGAAATTACCTCAGGACTTAAACCCGTTAGTATCATCTTTCAAAAGTACAATTACAACGAATAATCGTTATTTAAGAAAAGTTACGTACCGATTTGCACTGATCAGAAGGTTGTAGGTCCGTTATTCTAACATCGTATTTATTTTTGAATTTCGTTCCGCAAGCCAAACAGTTTTCGTTCTTGACACTTCCTTGGCCATGATCAACGCAAAAAATATGCGAACACGAAGTTACGAAAGCCTTTTCGTCCAAAATTTTTCGACAAGTTTGTATATTACACTTTAATTGAGCTTCTGCCATTTTTGATTAATTTGTCCTGAGCATAGCTTACTATCTAAGAGAATGCACGAAGCTTCTTTTACAATAGGAAACTATTAGTAACAATTAGTAATTTTTCTTATTTTCACACGATTTTATCATATTCTACAAAAAAATAATCGTTCAAATGATTCAGGAAATATAAATTTCGGAATGCGACGCATGCGCATACTCATTATTTACATTCCGCGGGCATGCGTGGCATCCAATTTATTAATTTTTTAGTTTATCTTTCAAACTATTATTATGTCTGGCTCATTTACAGGTTTCAGCGAAGAATACATTAAAAAATTACAAAACAGGAACACTACAAACGAAAACAACGGTGAGTTATGTCCATAATACCAGTTTACACTAAACAAATTTCTGGATTACAGATAAAGTTACAAAAGCTGTAACCAAACCCAAACGCACAGTTAAAAGTACTAAACTGAATGAAACTAAAATTAAGAAGGTACTAACGACAAAATTATTAAACAAAGAAATACCTCAAGAGGCCAGGCTTGATATTTCCGATAGTGTCGAGAAAGACAATAAAAACGAATTGAATCAAACTGAACGAAATATCTTGCCAGAACCTACGAAAACGGAACATGATGAAAGCAATTCTACAGTAATTGAGAAAAAATGTATTGATTTTGATGAATTTCAAGCAAAACAAAAATTAATCGAGGAGCAAAACCGTAAAAGGAAAGAACTGTTAGCAAAGGCTTTGGCTGACCGAACAAAACAAACTGAAGAAGAAGCACAAAGATTGAATGCAATAAAAAACGAATTTAAAAAATTGGATGCAGTGTTATCAAATGATGTGAAAATATTAAGACAACAAATCGAGCTTGCAAGCATTGATTACATGGAAGCACAGTAAGAAGCACTCACTTTGTTATATTATGTAAAGTCAATCATTTTTGATACCTATATAATTTGTTCATGTTCATTTCAGAAAACGTTACAACAAAACTGAAAAGGCATTTCTTGATGCAAAATTAATTCTCCAGCAACGATTGGAAAAGAAAGAAATGCTCACGGAACACCTATGCACTATTATTGAAAAAAATGAAGAAAGGAAAGCAGATAAATTAATGGAATTATTAAACAAATTAGATTTGAAAGCTGATGGATGTGACACTGCCAAAGGAGACCATTGTGATATACAAGATAACAAAATAACATCTAGTGGAGAATAAATTAAATCTTAGAATATTATTTTAAACTTAGATTAATTTTACTAACAGGTATCTGTGTAATAATGAACTGTAAGAATACACTAAATCAATATAACATATATTTTATTTATGAAATGTTTAAAATACCCAAAAATATATTTCAACAATCTCAAGTTATTCATAAGTTTTCTGTAAATTCATTTCATGATTACGTCGATTCATATCGTGCATCTTTGAAATTTGGTCCAGTTGAGAGCTAATTTTACTGGTATTGCGATCAATCCATTGCAATGAATTCATATGTGCATTTAATACACGACCAACTTGCACAATCGGATTAGACATTTCTTGATTTCTATTTGCTTCATTAAGATGTTCGATAATTTCTTTCAGATCTTCAGACATCTGCTTCAATTGAGAGTCGAGGTTTTCAGCCATTTGATAAGTATGATTACGTTCAACATCGGTAATGGGTACATCAGCGAGATCTTTTTCTAATGGTACGATGAGATCTTCAAGTTCTTTTTGCTGAGCAAGAATGAAATCTAATTCTTGATCGAGTTGTTGCTGCTGTTGCTTGACTCGTTCAATGCCATTATTTAAAGACAAGATTTTTTCACCGTTAGTTATAAGTAAGCGATCCCAAGCATTAATTTGTTTGGCCTGATTGCTGAAATGTTTGCCTTGTTCTTCTAAATCAATTGTCCATTTATTTATGGAATCTTCTAATTGTGCGAATGTTAATGTGGCAGGTTGTGAGAGGCCAGATACTGCAGTACTAGTAGCGGTAGTTGTTGATAATGATGAAGGTGTGGTAAATAAAGTATTACCAAATGACAAAGCAGAATCACTTGTTGTTGGTTTGCTAATTGAAGGCGTGGTGGTTACATTAGCAGTTGTATTAAGTCCAGTTGCAGCAGGAGCAGAGAAAGTTATAGCTGAAGTGCTACTGGTTCCGGATTTCAAACTCACTTGTGGTGTACTCAAGCTACCAGTAACTTGTGTAACTTGTGTGTTCGCTATCGATGTTGTGGTGGCTGAAGGCGTGTTAAAAGTAAAAGCTTTAGAAGTTTTCGCTTCATCGCCGGCACCTCCAAATTGACTGATGGTGCTCGGTTTACTTGTTGATAATGTGAAACTAGAAACGATCTTTGACGCTCCGAAATTGAAAGACATTTTTAACCGAATTTCGTAATAAATAATAACAAAGAAGTGTTTTACAATACACTTGTGTTTATGACGTTAATCTTAAATTTATACTCGGAAGTTGGCAACAAACGGTATCTCCGGTTGGCAACCATGTTGTTGTAATATCATAATAGAGAGTTATAGTACACCAACGACGTAAACGTATCTTTTTGACGCAAACGTTAAATGCTACGTTACGGCATCACTAGTAATGGTAAACTAAAATAGAGTTAAAGGTGTTTCTTATGACGCATGTTTGTACGTATCGTGATTGTCAAATGTCAAGTTTGTTTTTATAGAATATATTAGGCTTAGAGATTTATGGATTTATGCATATGTTTATTGTTTGATTTTTTAAACTTATGCCGATTATGTTGTTAAAGAACTCAAAAAACTGACACATGGTCGAGTGCGATCGCGTATCTCCGGCTAGAATCGGGGGATAATACTACGTTTTCGGTGCACGTAGAAAGACGTAAACTTACGTCTGACGTATCCCGTAAACACAAGAAAATTGAAACTGCGCATGCGTAGTTGTCAAAAGATACGTTTGCGTATGGTCGTGATGTGTTACTATAACTCCCTATTATTTATATTATAAAATTGATAGATAAGTTGATAAAAGAAATTATTAAAACACAAAAATGAAACTAAACATAATTTAGTAAAATTTAGCAAATATATAACATTTAATATTGGGGAGCATTTTAGGTACCTGTATGTATCTTTGATAAAATGTAACAGGTGGCGCTACAGTTCACTAATATTATTGCATAGGCAGGTAATATAATTTTAAAACTCAAATTTTACTATTTTAATGCAGTAAAATCATATTGAAATAAATTTTAAACGTAAGTTCTTCGAATTCATTCCAATTGGTTGGGTTAATTTTTAAGAAAACAATTTACTTGTTCCTTTTTCTATATTCTTATAAACGAAGAGAAAATTAAAAAAAAATAAATAAATAAAAATTTGTAGTTCATTTTTCCAATCGTTTAATTCGATTTTCGTGTTACAATTTCGAATCGACGTTATCTGTAGTAACGACGCGACGAGCCAAATATAATAATCACCGATTGAAATTTACGTCGCGCATTTCCGGTTCTTTCTGTGGAGATTTCGCAATTCTCGAAGAGGGGAAATCGACACTCCATTTCCACGATTTTCCGCAACCAACACAATTATAAAATTCCGCATTTTCCGCTATAGCGAGCCGGGGGCGATATTTTTCAATTTACCTTACACATTTCATCCCTTTAATTTATTTTGCGCTCCCGGTTGATGATTTACTAACACCACTTGAATCGCAACCTTTGCACGAGATTCGTACAATAAACAGAATTGCTCTAAATGTAATTTGTGATTGAAAAATCTTTTATTTTAAAAGATTTGTCAAGGTAAGTGTTACCTACATAAAAAATAATCAAAGAAAAGAAATTTCAAAATAATTAACAAGAGAAAAATTTAATTTAATTTAAACTGCCGTATAACAGTTTTATGTATCTACTATTTACATGAACATCAAAAGCAAAATTCCCATTGCGGCAACAAAAGCGACAAACAAACACATCAGACGTACATCGTATGTCTAATGAGTATAACTAATGACTGGTAGTTCAAAGAACATATGCGAACGCATTGTGTCTACCAATTTCGGCTATTTAAAGTCGAGCTATCGTTTAGAAATCCTATAAGTGTAGTAATTTAAAGTGAACTCGAATCGGCCAGCTGTTACTGGCCAAATGTTGTACGAAGGTGAAATGGCCTGTAAAATAATAATCTCGCGGCAAGGGAACCGTCAATACGAAGATTGCAGGTGACGCGTGCTCAACCGTATGTTCAAAATATCCAGGTATAAACGGTTCAAATAATCCAGAGATAACGAAAAAAAAAAGAATTTAAATAAATAAAAAGAAATAAAAAACAAATAACTTATTTATATCAACGTAACCAAGATCAATTATTAAACAATATTAAATAGTAGCAGTAAAATTTCTCAGATGATACATTTGTATCAAATAAGACCTAATAAGTTTTCTATTTTTGTGGATTGAATTAACTACAAAGGCATCAGCTCAATAATACATTTTTGCAAAATCCAAAAAATATTAATTTAATTACATCACTTATGATTGCAAAATGCCATAATATCCTTTCCTAAATCTCGGACTCCTCACATTCTTCTATTTTCCAATTAGAATATCTGGATTAATTTGTTATATGTTATATGTTAGCGATGTTTTACCTCTATAAATTTTCGTCTCATCTACCTTGTCAGAATAGGAATAATCTTATTAGACATCACGATATGAGTGACAATTTTTTTTTAAACTGTCTGGTCCAAAATTGCTCACTGAAAATCGCGTAAGTCTTAGGTTTACTCTCACAATACTTCTTATGTTTCTAGTTGGCTAGGCCAATCGATATACAGGTGTACCAAAATTAGACTGACAAACTTTAGGTAGTTATAAAGGACACTAAAACACATGTCCGGAAATGAGCAGAAATGACGATTTTTACTTTTATTTTATTTCCAAATAAAAAGCAGGATCATCATGTCAAGCAAGCAGGTACTTGATAGCAATTTTGTTGGATTTGTTGGCAAGGGTAATGGTCGCTTGCACGCCTATGCAAGCTATTCCTGAAATATTCCATAGCGTCCGTGAATCCATGAATCGACGATGTAATCTCTGTATTGAAAACAATGGCCAACACTTCGAACGACTACCGTAAATTCTGTAAATAAACCATGTAATAGCAGCCTTTGATTCACTAGTGCCAAAGCGGCTCATTTCCGAACATGGGTTTATTGGCAAAAAATGCTTGGTTTAGTGTCCTTCATAACCACCTAATTTTGGGATATCCTGTATGTATTAGCATGTAGCTTAGTCTGTCAAAACATCCAACATGGTGGAATGTGGTGGAACAATTAAGTCAGTTCGGCAAGTATCGAGTGAACAAGTTGATTAAATACTGGACATTTTCTTAGCAAAATTGAATTTGGTAATACTGGTAGTCTATAGATCTCCAAATGGTGATTATGATAGTTTTAAACTTTTAATTTAATTCATAAATGTGACAGCCAATGTTGGGAACAAAGCCTGAAGAATATATACAAAGAATTTTATATATATTACATTTTATATAAGATGTATAAATAAGTGTATGTACAAACAACAATAATTTTTAAAACTGAATTAGACGAATAAATGATGGGTTGTAATGGTGTTAAAAAGACGAGAAAAAAGCAAACTGATGGAGTGATTGATATTGATCCAATTGTTCCACCCTCTTTTAATAGTTAAAAAATGCAAAAAAAACAAAATAATACTTATTTATCCTGAACCTCATTCGAAAATGTAGAGTTGATGGTTTTTCTCCATCTTTTTCTGTCTTCAGCGATTCTCATTGCTTGGTTCCAGTCGAGTCCTCACCTTCTAATGTTTTGGAGATATTTTGGAGCGTTTCACTTATTCTTCGATCTACCGTCCCACTTTTCTGTCCCCATTTCATTTCCCACATAAATTTTTCCTATTTCTTTTCTGTCATCCCACACCATCTAAGTCCTTGTCTAGTTTTGAATGTCTGACTTTTTCCACTCCTACCACATTTTCATCATAGTACATATTTTGGATACCTCTTTCTTTCATTCTACGTATTCTGTAACTCCATATCAACTTGTCATGATTGATACGTAACAATAAATAGAAGTTTTCAATTTTGGTATTCTGTAAGCGAGTTTCACTTCAATATTGATACGGGCATATCAATTGTATTGATATCAATATCATGTCCTAATTTTGTCTTGAAATGCAATTCAATTTAACTTCTGTTTATCAACGCAGGGGCTGGTAATTACAAATTTAAGGTTATATCGTCGTAGTGGCGCTTGGTTAGGTTTGGTTAAGCTGATTATGAATTATTTAATGGACTTATTTTCGATTAACTCGTTTTATATATGGATTTAGAAAGACATGATGAAATTGAACAAAACCGATAATTGTTGATTTATATCATATAAATATTAGATTGTAACTGCACTCATCAAAGTACATATTAATTTTGCAAGAATTATGTTCGATTAATGCATCGCCGGCTGAGGGATTCCAATAATCTTCTTTTTGTGTTGCTTTTAAGTATACAGCCTGTTCACGGGAACATTCTACAATAGCTAACTTTTTTATTTAAAGAGATACAAACTAAGTTAAATAGACAAAGTTTAAGTACCTTGCAATAAATAAATTATAAAACTAAAGAACATCGCGTTACTAAGATACAAGCATAATGATTAATTTTTTAAATTGAACAGCCTGTATATTTTTATATTTTTAAGTTGCACTGGTTGCCTGCTATAATTAATTATAAAACAATTTTGCTCTAGGATCGCTGGTTAAGGAGTTAAAAAAAGTAATAAAATTATAAAAATCAAAAAGCAAAAGAACTGTTGTTATCGATTCTCCCCTTGCAACAATTTGTTTTACAAATGGTTTTTATCCTTCAGACTGCACCAATATGTCTTATGCATCTCACATCAATAAGAATAAAATTATTTTTTCCAAAACTCTTTATTAGCTTATAATTAATTATAGCAGGCAACCAGAGCAACTTAAAAATATAAAAATATACACGGTGTTCAATTTAAAAAATTAATAGTTATATCTTAGCAACGCGATGTTCTTTTGTTTTATGATCTATTGCGCGATATACGCATTGCAAGGTACTTAAACTTTGCTCTTTTAACTAAGTTTGTATGTCTTTAAATAAAAAAGTTAGCTATTGTAGAATATTCCCGTGAACAGGCTGTATATTCCACGTCTTAACAGTTGAAGATAAAATAAAATTGTGCAATGTTGTATAATTTTATTGATAATAAAGATTCAATGTTAATTATTATTAGTGTCAAAGATGTGGAAATTATTGATAAAGAAACTAATTATAAAAAAGGATTAGTTTTGGAAATGATTAACATTAAAAAAGAAAGTAATATTATAAATTTTAAAAGTGACACTTCAAATTTAAGCAAAATTTATAATAATTTAATTATTTGATTGTCTACCGCTAACCAAATTTATAGTTTAATTTAGCTATATAACTGTAGAAATGGGAATTATGTATTTTTATTAATTTACATAATTTCAAATGTCCATTATTGAGTTACTATTGAAATAATTTATTATATTTAAAATGATTTTAATTTTTAAATTTACATTTTTTTATTAATATACTGAATTGTTTTAAAATTAAACTTAATAATGGTCGAAATACTCGATTAGGTTTTTTCCACGTTTTTCCTAGACTTACAGCAATAGCTGGAGTATATAGAAGTCGTAACGTGGGAAGCAATAGGGTTTAGGAATTGTAAAGTTTGATTCATTAATTACTTTTATGTTTTCAACCTTTTGAACTAATTGATGGAACAAATTCATAGTAAACTATTTTTATAAAAAGGTTTCCATAGTAAAATGTAACAAACGTCAAATATAGTTATTGCTTGATAAAGATTAGGAAACACATTTTTATATTTATTAATATTATATTTGGTGTGTTGTAATAAATATATTTTATTGCACAACTCGAGTTTCAATTTGGTTGCACGCTCAAGAAAGAAAAAAAAAAGGATAAATGTTAATTATTAAATTCTTTTATTTATTTTGCATAATAATATTGGTGCCTTCCCAGGTTTCAATTGTTTTATGGCTTTTGTCTCTTCCATTAGACTTATTTTCTCTTCGTTCTCTATTTCTTGTTGAGATAAAAGTATTTCACTTCCTTTGACTATTTCTTCTATTTCGGCCTCTTCTGGTTTATTATTATCTGCCAAGTCGATGAAATATTCACGCCATCTGATTTTAACTTCATTTTCTAATATTAATATAGTATTTCCCTTTTTTGTTTTTATATTTTTTATAGGTTTTTTCTTCTATTACCTTAATTTAATCATTACCAGTAGCATCTTTCTCATCTTTCTCTTCGAATTCTTGCCAAGATCTTCTTTTTGCTTCTTTTATTACCTCGTTATTTTTTATATTCTTAATATTTGTCTTCCAGAATCTAAGTACTGTTTGCAGAGGACTTTTTCTTTTTAAATTCTGCTTGTATTTCCTTATTCCACCACGCTGTTTGTGATGTGGCAGCTTTCTGCAGGTGCTTTAATTATTAAGTTCTTTCAATAGTTCCTCCGGGTTCATATCTTGCATTTTGTGATAATGATAATTATAATTAAAAGATTTATGCCCAGTTGCACCAAGCCACAATTAATTAATCTGTATTACGAAACCATTGTCATGACTATCGTTATAATAATTGTTCCAATAGAAAATAATCAGGGATTAACTAATTTGACTGAGAACTGAGAACTTAAAATTTTAGCAAGGAATGGAAATCTATTTTAACTGTCAATGAACAAATCATTGCTATGGCTTCGAATAAAAGAACATACATCAAATTCAAAGTTAAATCCCACATAACGGACAAACTCACGCCGTCAGCGATGCATTTTTCAATGTAACTATCCGTTCGTTTCTCATCCATTTTCATGTGACAGCTCGTTCTTACATTATTGATATCGCACACATGCACAGTCGCATTGTCACCTGAAACCGTACGTAACGCCCGTTGTGTAAGTTCTCGCGTTGGCGAAATACCGAAACGAAACAATGGCGGATTTTAGTTAAATTTCAACATTAAATTGTGATAGTGTCTAAGTCATAGACGAGTGCTTCGGGAAGTGCATGAAAGGGCCGGAAGCGGAGAGATAGGGGCGGATATGCTTCCTCCGCGAGCGAAATGCATTTCAGCCGGGGCTGACAACCACCTGCTAATATGCGGTCTTTCTCGATAAATAATATGCGTTGAATAAATTATTGTAAATATGCAGGGTCAACGGGGGGAAGACAGACTCAACAGGAAGATAATTTGTTTCGCCTTAATTTGCGGTTAATTTTAATTGAACCGGAAGGCATACAAAACAAATTTTAATGAGTCGATAAAAACTGTTTTCTTCAATTTTAATGAATAAATGTAGTTTTTGTTTTAAAAAGTCTCCAAAAAACAACTCAATTTATCAAAAGTTAATAATAACGGAAGAACAAAAAAGTATTGGGAAACAAAAAAAAATTAAAATGCTATTTTTAAAATTTTATAATTGCCCTTTCTGCAGACTTACTCTTGATTACCTTGTGTAAATGTCCATATATAGATACATTGTGGTTTCGATCGTTAGCGTAAAGACGCAATTTGTTTGTCGTTTATTATATCTTTGTTTAGACTATAAATTTCATGTTTAATTAAAATGTGTTAACTCGCACGTACATGTGTGTTTGTAAAAAGACGTTTTATTTCACAATTTGTAGTAAGTGGCAAACAATTTGTTGCTAGGTAAGAGTCCCGTCAATCATTTTCGATCGCACTGTATAAAGCAGGAGTTGGCAGCGATTGTTGGTCGATCGCGAAGCGATTTTTGGTCCAGCACACTACCTTTTGAATTTTAATTACCGAGCGAACCCCAAGCCATATAACCCTCGAACTCGAATCTTTATCAAAAATTTTTAAAAACTGTACTCTTTTGAATTTCAATTACGGAGCGAACCTAACCCCATACAACTCATATATCTTAGTAGGTAATCGCGACACATTTTTATGAAAAATAGTCGATCATATATACAGGGTGACTGACAAAAAACCTTTGGCGCTGTATCTTGCTTAGTTATTATCCGATTTGAACAAATTATACATCAAATGAAATCGCTTTACTAATACTTTGACATGGACCAAAGTATTAGTAAAGCGATTTCATTTGATGTATAATTTGTTCCTATCCATCGATCACCGAAATTATTATTTAAAAATGCAACATTTATGCGTGCATTATGTGGTGTAGCATAATAATAGGATGGTGCTACACCACATAATGCACGCATAAATGTTGCATTTTTAAATAATAATTTCGGTGATCGGTGGATAGGAACTTACGGACCAATTCGCTGGCCGGCTAGATCCCCAGATTTGAATCCGTTGGATTTTTTTCTATGGAGTTACATCCAAGACAAGGTTTATTTTACTCCTCGGGATAGCCGAGAAGTTTTACGGAGAAGGATAGTGGAAGTCTGTCAGGAAATAACACCCATTTTTTTACTGAATGCAACGATGGACGTTTCTAGACGGTGTCGACAGTGTCTGGAACAGCACGGAGGCAATTTTGAGCACCTACAATAGATTTTTATTGCTCTAATTCTGGTTACTAGATTTTTGAATTTTTTATTTTTTTTTCAATTAAAATAATTTTTTTGCTTTATCTTTTTACTTGAGGGTATTCAGAAAAAAATTCTCCATAAGAATGCATAAAAAAATATACAGTGCTATGAAAAAAGAAAGTTGACTGTCATCTGTCAAAAACTGGACGCAAGAAAAAATATTACTTTGGTCCATGTCAAAGTATTTGTAAAACGATTTCATTTGATGTATAATTTGTTCAAATCGGATAAAAACTAAGCAAGATACAGCGCCAAAGGTTTTTCGTCAGTCACCCTGTATAAATAATATTGATCAACTTTCTGTCCATCACAATGCCTGTTTTACTACGTCATTTCTGACGTGGATCAAAATCTTGCTTTTTTAGTTCAGCCGAAGTTCCGCAGAAGACTAATTTTTTAATTTTTCGTAATCGACAAAAGAACTGCAGGGAGTTGAACCTTTCGTTAATAATAATGAATTAGCTTACGCAGATAATATTAGGCCTTCATATTGAACAATTCTTAACTTGGAATGACCATTGTCGGAAACTCGTTTCAAAGTTGAACTCAGTTTCGTATCTGTTTCGCAATTTAAAGGATGTTCTGTCTATTAATCAGATGATAAGTCTATATCACTCTCAAGTGACTAGCAGTCATATGGTGTTTATGGTATCTGTTTCTGGTGTATTCATTTACCAGAAAAGAATAGTCATACCTACATACTCATGTCGAGATATGTTTAAGGATTGTAAAATTTTGACTTTGTGTGATACAACTTTTGGCGAAGAAATGATAGCGATCATTTCTTCGCCAAAAGTCTTCAACCCTCTAGCCGCAGGGGTGCCAAACCTAAAATTCTTAAATTACACTAGGGGTTGACTGATACCTCATTTAAAAGCTTACGTAATTTGCATTTCAACGGTGTATCAGTTTTTGAAATCCATCGATTCGTTTTCGAGAAATTAGCTTTGTACCTAAGGTACAAAACAAAAATGACAATTTAGTTAGAAAAACAGGCAAGATTTATTTGAGAAGTTGTTGGAAATGGCCATCCCACAATTTCCATACAATTATACAAACGTTGCTCAAACCCACCACGTCTTTAGAAAATTTACGCGCTACAATTGTACAAGAGTGACGACGTGTAGTGACCCATGAAATTTTTCATTTGTATAATTGTATGGAAGTTGGGGGAGGCTGTTTCCAGCAATTTCTCAAATAAATCTTGACTGTTATCTAACTGAATTGTCCTTTCTGTTTTGTAAACGAATCGATGGATTTCAAAAATTGATACACCGTTGAAATGCAAATTACGTAAGCTTTTAAATGAGGTATCACTCAACCCGTAGTGTAATTTAAGAATTTTAGGGTTGACACCCCCGCGGCTAAAGGGTTGAAGATATGGCGATCATTTCTTCGCCAAAAGTTGTCCCCCTTCAATCTAAAGTTTACGTGTTTCAGCGATTTTAGGAAAAAAATTTAGATTCTTCGATATTGAGGGTGTTTCGTTTTAACGCGCACAGCCTGTATATGAATTGGGCATGTACGTATTTATGAATAGGAGCAGATTTGCGCTATGCAGTGACGTTCATAATTTTGATACCCGTCACAGAAATGACTTTTACATACCATGTAATACATTAAATATTGCAAAAAATGGACCTCAGTATATTGGCCTTAAAATTTTTAATAGTTTAATTAAGCAATTAAGTCATATCTTGTGGGAAGATGTGTGTATAATTTAAATGAATATTTTTCCCAAGTTTAGTTTTAGTCTTATAGTTTAAAGATCAGTTATGACAACTTCTATACATGTAAATATCACACAGAAATAAAGAGATTATTATTATTATTATTATATATCACAGTTGTCTTTTTTACACTTCTATTGCAAAATTCGTGTATTCCTCTTCATTATCTTGGGTTCTATTTTCTGTTTTTGTCATCCAAAGGATTCGCTGAGTGCATTTTCAAAATTTGTATTGATATCTTGTAAGAGGTATACTGTTAGATGTGTTTTTGCGATCTCGCTTTAAGTTTGATTTTTCCCATCAATAAACAGCGATCACTGTTTATATCAAACACTCGTGTATCTTTAAGAAGTTTGGACGTTTCTCAATTCGCAATGAAGTAGACTGACTGGCGCTGTCTTACTAACGATGTGGTTTTATGTTTATTTATAATTATCTTTATGTTAATAGTAAGTAGTCACTATATATCCCACATATACTTGCTAAACATTTTAAGGCTTTTTCAAGGAATTGTGCTAAGAAAGTATCTGTTTACGTCGCAGTGCAATAATACCAAGTCATCTCGAACTGTGAAGTATTTGATTTCGTCTCTACTCGTGACATGGCATCTGCTCGGGTATTATCTTTGCTAGAGCTAATAATATTTAGAAAATGTGGCAATAATTGCATCTGTGACTAATATTAAAAGGCATCCGTTAAAAAAGTCTAAACAAAGTAACAGTATAGTTTACAATTAGTATCATACACGTAAATGCTTACTTTGGTACAACTAAGCTGGTCTAAAGATTCAAAACTTTATTTATACAGAGTGTCCCAACTTCGATGATCGCCATTGGTATCTCGGTTATTAGAATAAGAATGTTTTGCAGAATTCAGTGCTCACAATAAATCTTGTTTCAAATTTGACCCACCTTTTTTCATTTTTAAAATATTTTGGAAAATCAAAAATTTGTCGATTTCATTATTCCTCAATAACTGAATAACGCTTAATCTGACCTCTTTTAAAGTTTTACATTGTTGAGACACTTTTTTAAGACGAAATTTTTGATATAAACAAAAACACCCGATTGTCATTTGTTTTTAAGTTATTAGCGCTAACTTTTGTTTTTCATATGGTGGCCATTTTGGATTTTGAGTTTATTAGATAGTGTTTAAAAAGTGGTTTGGTATAAGTTTCATAATTGTACGACGAGAATTAGTTTAGAAAATACTACCGGATGTTGCATCATCTCCTGGTGATTACTACTAATAAAAGTCGTCGTAAAATTTTGAATTTAACAGGAAGTTACTATCATCGCATGATGGTAATTTGGTATTTCAACGATATATAACATGCCTGAAAATTTTTTAGTTACAAGCAAAATATTAATAAAAACGTAAATTAATCTTAAATACATATGAAATTAGTAGGCTATAGTTTCTTTTCGTTTTAGCTAGTCACTTAATAGGTCCTTTCATCTTTGATTACAATTTAACTGGTAACAGATATTTGGAGCTACTAACAAATGAGATAGTTCCTGCTTTGAGACCAATTATTAATCCCGAGGACATGCAAAACATCTGGTTCCAGCAAGATGGTTGCCCGGCCCATAACACTCGTAACGTGCAACATTTGTTGAGAGTAAACTTTAATGAGAGAGTGATTTCAATTATGAAATTTTTCAAAGTACAATTTCTAAATCATTGTGTCATTTAGTACCTGATGGTAAATATAGGTACCACACTAAAACCCTGCTGGTATACATATGTACCATATTCCCCGACCCCCTCAAATAAATAATTTCAGTTTTAATAGCAGAATTCTATCATCATCAAATATGTCTCAATTTTGGTTCAAAACAAATTCAGGGACGAAAGGGTTAAGTGAATTTTTATGATTTTGTTATCGTTTCGTTAGATTACAGTATTACTTAGAATTATCTTTTCACTTTCAATTATCATATTTAAGATTAATTTACGTTTTTATTATATTTTGCTTGTAACTAAAAATTTTTCAGGCATGTTTACATCGCTGAAAAGCACTTTTTAAGCACTATTTAACAAACCCAAAATCCAATATGGCCACCATATGAAAAACAAAAGTTAGCGCTAATAACTTAAAAACAAATGACAATCGGGGGTTTCTGTTTATATCAAAAAAATTTCGTCTTAAAAAAGTGTCTGAACAATGTAAAACTTTAAAAGATTAAGCGTTATTCAGTTATTGAGAAATAATGAAATCGACAAATTTTTAATTTTCCAAAATATTTTAAAAATGAAAAAAGTTGGGTCAAATTTGAAACAAGATTTGTTGTGAGCACTGAATTCTGTAAAACATACCCCATTTAACCGTTGCTCTATGTATTCTAATAACCGAGATACCAATGGCGAGCATCGAAATTGGGACAACCTATACATATACAGTGAGGACAAAAAGTAAGGAATATTTAAAATAAAAACGAACTTTTTAAAAAACGCTGAAACTGGTCGATTTTTGATTTCAAAAATACACATTAATATGTGCGATTCATCTTCCGACTTTCATTTGTTTTGTAGTTATGACGTCATCACAAAAAAAATAAATGACAACATAGATTTTTTTTGTGGAATCCGATAGTGCTTTGTCTACCCTTTATGACCATGCAAAAAAATCATAAGGTTGCACTAAAAAAATTCTGAGAAAAATCGATCTCAAAATTTAATGTTGGGCGAGATTAAAGTATGGAATATTTTTAAAAAAGCGAACTCAACCGGTTTTTTAAAAAAACGCTGAAACAGGTCGATTTTATTTTTTAAAAATACACATTAATATGTGCGATTCACATTCCAACTTTCATTTGTTTTGTAGTTATGACGTCAT
>JAFFZR010019062.1:11719-21935 GCA_018397195.1 Lethrus apterus | reverse complement strand
TAAAATATGTTCATACGTAAGAGCATGAGTGCTCGACTTTTGCCGGAAAGATTTTTATTTTGTATGAGCAATGGTTGCTTGGCAATTAAACGAGACAAATTCTTTTCCAAAGAAATTGGTCGAGTTTAATTGCCTTTAGCAATCATTGCGAATAAAAAAATCAAAATCTTGCCAGACAAAAGTTGAGCACGAATGATCTTTGGTTGGAGAATTATAACATTGACATTTGTCAAAATGACATTTAATGTATTTTTAAAGTTGTCATGGTAAAACTATGACGTAGCGGCAAGAAAACCACCATGAATCTTTTCAGTATAAGATTGTTCTGATTGGTGCATGTGATCTTGGTTTTAAAATATCATTGGTCCACGTCATCATGTGGATAATTCTCATTATAAGATTGTTCTGATTGGTGCATGTGATCTTGGTTTTAAAATATCATTGGTCCACGTCATCATGAGGTTAATTCTTAGAATAAATCTAACAATTTTATGCAAAAATATTCCCTACAGAGCCAATAATTGGTTCTATAGGGAAATATGCACAAGTCTCGCCCAAGATGTCTTTCTAAACAGGAAAACTCAAATATTTATAGGCTTTCAAAATAAATCTTACATGTTTATTCAACAATACCTTCCGATAGAAGAAATTTCAGTTCCTTATGATTTTAAATTTCCCTAAATCTGCACGTAATCTGTCGGCCAGATCAAAAAATTTGCAATTTCAGGAATTTTCCAAATTACTCGAATGTCTCTCCCTGCTTTTTTGTACATTAAACCCAAATAAAAATATTGGGTTCCATTTAAAATAATCATAAAAAATCATAATATTATTCACCAGCACTTCCTTATATAACAAATTCCCAAACATTACTCTTCAATTTCCTCAAATCTCCACAAAAATATGTCGTAAATTTTGCCGTTTGCATTTTTACAAATTTTAAATTTGATTTTAAAAGTTTTTCAAAAACACTTCTAAATTTCCAATCTCTATTATTCGTCTAAATCTATACAAAACTAATTAATTAATTTATTAAACATTTTATACTTTTATTATAAACGTCATTATTTCACACTTCAATTTTAAATATTGAATGTTTTTAAATTTCGAAGAACATAAGCGCATACACGACAATAAACATTAAAATTCACGTCATAATGTAAAAATAATAAATAAATGAGCTTACATGTTCCTTTAAAGCCCTTGATATTCTTCCACTAACAGCATAACCAACATGAAATCCTGACATTTTACAATGAAATTGACAATAACCTCTGTTACCGTACCTTAAACAAGTTTGTTTGAATTGTCGGTAACCGTTGCTAGGAGAAAATTAAACACAAATATCTACAAAACTTTTCTCCCTTTAATTGCGAAACTTCTTGAACTATTCACAACATTACCTCTGTAATTTCATTCACGTGCTGATTCGCTAACATCATAAATTCTAGAAGAATTTTCGGATTATTTTTGTTTACAAACACTTAAACGTGACTGAAACATTTATACATTGTTTCTAGTTTCAATAAAGTGAGGAACGTCTTTGTTTAATTGGAAATCTTTGTGTTCACAACTTCGTATAAGACACTTTAGCACCGCAACAGTTAATTTTGTTGGATTGTTTACCTTCGCAGTAAATTCGTATTCGACAAACTAAACTTAGAAACTTCTTTTCGTTCACAGGAAATTGCGTTGAAAAGTAGAATAAAATAAACTTGTAAGTTTGAAATATCAACTAACAATGGAATGGAATAATAATTAATAATAATAATAATTAATGATTATTAGACAATAAATAATTTATAATAGTTTTTTTTTTTTTAGTTTATTTTTTAAATAATTTAATATTTCTTGTTTTCTCCTCCTTCATCAATTTCTTTGGCAACTTCTTGATTACCAGTACATAAATACATTTTCCTTCTCTTTTCCTCTTACTTGCTGATGTTGTAAAAAACCTATATTTAGCATAAAAATATTAACCAATAAACCATAAACTAACTAATCTATCTTGTCTTCCTCTTCATCCTCTTAAGAACCTCCAGCCCAGCCCCAGACTCGACCATGGCCTTCTTCGATTTTCTTCCCCACTCTCTATCTTCTCCCGGCTCCCAACTTGATCTGATTGGTTTTGAGAAATAATTGCCCTTTTATCCTTAAGCTTTCAAAAATAAAAAACCTCAAATGTAAAAAAAACGAGATTTATTTTTTTTAATTGGATTTTATGTTACGATTATGGCGATTGAGTTTTTTTTTTTTAATAGGTGTTTTTTATTTGCGATCAATAAGCTTATTTAAAAAAAAAAAAACTTCCTCATCAAAATCCCAAATAAAACCAATGAAATCGAGAATGAAAATGCACGTCTTTCCAAATCGATACAGACAAGAACTTGACAGTAAATTATTATTAAAATTTTCGTTTGTTAAAGGAAGAAGATTCGTCCAATATTTATGAAATAAACGAACGAAGTAATAATCCGCCGCTTATAATATCACGTCAACAATCTATGCTTGCCATTTTTTCAATGTTTGTTCATTTTATATACGAACACAACCATCAATCATTACGGTGTTGATTCGAACGTTAATGGAGATTTGTTTACTCGACACGTTGATGGGCAGTAATTTTCTTTTTTCCCGGCTTATTTTAGCAACACAGTCACTGCACTTTTGATAATTTTTCCGTCGTAGACGTTCTATGTTTGCGATAAATCAGATACGTCGTGTTAAACGCGTCACTTCTAAATGAACTTGAAATATCGAAAAATGATTGGAAAATAAATGTACTGACATCGACTCATATTTGCATTTGCTTTATGAAACGTTTATTATGTTTCATGTATTTTATTTTCTGTTTACTTACAAAAAAAAAGCAAATCGGGCACAATATTTGCTACTTAATACTTAATACCTGTGAAAAGTGTTATTAATAGCCTTGCTAATCAAGGCATTATGTCATTCAAAATATAGAAAGTCAAGTTTAGACAAAATTAAAATCTTTCTAAATAATAATTATTATCTCAATTCATTTTATAATAAAATAAACAAAGAATTCACTAGCGATTAGTATAAATTTTATTAGTAATGATTTAAAATTTCTTTTCTTTATTTTAAATGATTGTCGGAAAGAATTAAAAACACAAAAAAGCTTTATTTGGCATTTATATATTCCTTAATACAAATCATTAATACATAAATACAAACTCAAATTCTTCCATTATCTTCCCCTCTATCTCTTCACAACATTGTTTCCTTCCGGTCTTTCGAAAACCTCCCCTTCTTAGCTGTTCAAGTGTAACAGGAGCCGTTCAGAAGCCGTTCTGAACTGTTGAAAAGCTATGATGAGCTGTGCGAAATCTTTTCGAAAGATGCTTGTCATTCTGTCGGTCTATCAGTCTCTGTCTATCTGCCTGTCCGGCTGCACTGCTGTCTGTTGAGTTGAGATGACTTTCCAAAGACATAGGTTGCTAGAACTCACGGAAGCGACGGTCACGGGTCAAAGGTTATTTTCAAAGGTCATAGGTCAAGCGTCAAAGACACCGGCATTTGACTCGGGTTGGTTATTTCCAGCAAGATAATTAATCGAATCTTTTAAAAATAACAATATAACATTCTAATGACACAAATTGTCATATTGACAATTGACACTTCAAGATGTTTGACAGTTGACAGTTTCTATCTTTTGACAGTTCGTCAGGGTTTTAAACGAAATGTAACTTTGAATTTGCAAATTAAAATATTTTTTCAAATTCTCAAATTGGGAGTTTGTTATTATTAACAGTCGACAATTCACTAACATTTGAAGTTTTTTGACAATTTGTTCATATTTCACTTCGTATAGTCTTCTGTACTTGGGTTTTGTGATCCATTCATCGGATTCAATAAGTTGGAAGCTTTAAAATATATTTTATTATTTTTTCTTGTCCATATTAACAATCTAGTGCCCAGTGTACACTGCTTCACTTTATTTTTTCCAAATCGGAATTATTAACGTGGTTGCTTCGATAACGATTAAATACCCGGTAATGCATGAAACGTAATTTTCCACAAATGTCATATCTATGGGAAACATGCATGAGAACTGGGCGACCGAATCGCGCATATATAATTATGGATCAATTCGATTCGGGAATTTGATAGATTACATTTCAACCTCGACAGTCGTGCCAGTATCATATTTAATTCATTAATTGGATGACACAGAATACACCTAGAACAATTTACGAACGTATACTAATTAATTTTTTCTATTTCTCAATGAAATCCATTAATTTCAACTCGAGTCATTATAAATTTTTCACTATTAATTTTTATTAATTTTATGAAAAAATTGGCAACAAAACATTCTATTAAGCGCTTAGCGTTCCACAGGGTTTCAATACAATACAATTTTAAAAGATCTCCAAAATTATTTTATCATCAAAAACATTAATCAGTATCGATTATTACGGACAAGATGAATATAGGTAACAAAAAAAAAGCAAAAAAAGCAAAATAACAATAATAATATTTAAGTGGCGACTAGAAAGTCTAAAAAGAGAAAAATTTACTAGGAAGTCAAAACACAGCAAAGGAAGTGATTAGGAAAGAAATAAGCGGATTAGGAAAGAAGGAGCAAAAGTTATAAAAAGCAAAAAACTGAAATCGGTAAAAGAAATTATGAATGAAATAGAAAAGGTCAATAAAAATAACAAGAAATTATTTGAACACACAAAAATGCAGTAGACGATAGCTAACATACATAAAATGTGGGAAACATATGTAGATATGGTATCAAAAGTAGAAGATAAAAACGTTACTAGAAGGAGAATGGTGGAGAATGCTTCGAAATAACGAAAAATCTGAAACAAGGAAAACCGGCATGACCAGAAGATATTTGCAACAAAAGGTAAAAAAAGGTATGATAAATGCTCAAAGTAAGAATTTATGAACTGTTGAAGCAAACCTGGAAAGAAGAAAAATTGCCCGAAGAATGGAGAACAGGAACTATATCGCTAATGCCAAAAAACCCTGCGAAAACTATACGAAAATAACTGAATATCGCATTTATTATCATTATTGACTTCAAACAGGAATAGTCTAGAAAACGCAGCAGTGAAGCAAAGAGGCGGATAGAAATCAATCAGAAGAAGACCAAGTATACGGCAACAAAAGCATCAAAAAGGTTGTGTCTCACGACGAAAAAAAATTGAGTACATTTGGGAGAAAAATAATAAGAAAATATATGGATTGAAGAAAATAAATGAAGAACAATATAAAAGATTAACGAATCAAGAGATAAGTCAGATATTAAGAATAGAAGACTTTTTTCTCCCTTGCTTCCCTCTTACTTCCTGTCCCAAGCTCGAAGAACTTAACTGGTCTGAGAGGGAGGAATTTGGTTGCGGCCACGACCGTCTTACACATGTTAAAGCCTATTCCAGCATATGCTGCAAGGATTAGGGAAACGTAGAAAACTTAATCAAAATGGTCGGTCGTAATTCAAAGTCAGAAAAATTGTAAACTTAAATCTGAAATAAATTTACAATGTCCGCCAATAAGACTTGAACACTAGAGCTTAATAATGTTGACTAAACCACTAGACCAGTAATCCACTGCAATAAAAATTATAAAAACAAAATAGAAACAAAATTAATAACGTGGTATGGACACATACAGAAGGGAGGGAAGACGGTCGATTTATAAAAAAAAAAATTACAGAGTGGAAACTAACAACACCTAAAATAATATGGGAGGACCAAGTTATTAAAGATATTAAAGTATCGAGAATTGTAGAATGGAGAGAGAAGATACACGAGAACTTGTAAATCCAATAAGCAACAAGTGATTTGGATTCTGGATTTCTAGATTTGGAAGGCGCGTGGTCCGAAGGTCACACTAGTACTTAGGCCTCTAAAGTGGGTCCCTGCTCCCCATTAGTCCCCAAGCCAGCCGACAGTGTCGATATCAGCTTGAGCAATAAGTGTTGTGGAATGACTCACCACATCCATTGCAAGATAAGAGAGCTCATTATGAGCTGTTCTAATTCAGAAAGAATTTTCTCAGAGATGTGCTCAGGAATGAGGCAGTTGACTTTATTAAGGGACACTTGACTGGACCAAGCTGGCATGATTGGAGCTGGAGCAGCTATGTAGCGCATAGTCGCTTGATTGGTACATTTATACTATGTGGGTGACAATGTGTAGGAAGTGCGAAGAGGAGGACGAGACTTCCACGCCCATCCTATGTGATTGCGTTCAGACCCCTAGAAAAGCAATCCTTTTTGCTGGACGAGCTATGGGATCTGGAGTGGAGCAGGGTTATCTTTGTGGAAGCAGCCAGGTTCTCCTTGATGATGCGGATGCACAATAGGCCTCTAGGCCTGAGTGCTGCGGATTCTTGTAATCTGTCGGTTATTAATAATAATAATATAGGTACGTGGTGCCCATTTTTCGTAGCTCATCCACGGTATCTCACTTAACTTAGCTTTTCGTAATATTGTGACATGAAATCGTGTAAAGGGTAACGTATGGTTGTATTGAGAAAAAAAATGTTAATGAAAATCAAATATGGCGTCCAAAGGAAAATCTAAACGTGATGATGATTCTGCGAATACGAAACATTGCAAAAACTTTCTAAATATTCTAAGTATTGGAAGCTGTTGCACAACTTTTTACAGAATTTATAAATAATTATAAATAAAGAAGTTACGTCAAAAAACTGGAATCATTTTTTTCACTCTTTTTCAAATATCTCAAAAACAATTGAAGATAGAATGTAGAAAATCTTTACGAAAGCAACAAATTCACCAATTTAAACCGATTTTGAATCTCTTAAGCTAAGCGAGACGCCAATGGTGAGCCTCCAAAAATGGACACCATGTATATACAGTCGGTCCACTGTAAAAAAAAATTATTATTGGTTTTAGGAAAAAAAGTTATTCTTGATAAAAAGTTCTGCATGGTCCAAAACTTAAAATGCAACCGTCAGATATCAATTTTTTCAAGCATCACTTGATGATACATCGAAACATAGAATCATGTTATATGATAAAAAATCGTACATGAACAAAAGTGTAAATAATTTATTTTACGTACTATGTTTCTACCTGTCATGACGTGGCACGAAATTGTTGGTTCGTCCGATCTACCACGTTTCATAAGATTGTCTCCTGCATAGTAGAAAACCCCTTACAGCCCTGAACTAAGTTTATCATAAACGTTAATTTGGATTAAGTTAGGCTGAGTTTGAAAAAATGAACGTATAAAGTTTTTATGCAAACAAATTATTCAAATAAACGTCCAAAAAATTTCATATAAAAACAAACATTCGTACAAATATTAAGTTCGGATGGCGGCTTAGGTTTGATTTGGAAAAAGCTAAACATACAACGCTTTAAACTTCATATAAAAAAAAATATTCTTGCGAAAATGTTAGGTTGGTTTCAAAGAGGTATGGCTGATAAAAGTCGAACTTTATTAAAAGGTTTCATAAAAATGCGTTTTATAAAAATATTCCTATTAGGTTGAATTGAAAATCTAGATTTCAACTTCCTTCAAAGCCTGAAAGAAATTGAAATCTAGATTTCACATAAAAATACTTTCATATAAAAATATTAGGTTTGGTTTGAAAAAAATTGAAACGTACGAGAAAATTTAGAAACGTCGAAAAAGAATTCATACAAAACGTAAAGACTGACTTCGTTTGAAAAAATGAATGTGCGAAAAGTCATGCAAAAATATATTCTTACAAAAAGTTGAATTGGCGGCTTATACATTTTGTATGGCATTTTTTGTACGTTTGTCAAAATATTTTCTATTAAACATTTTTTTCAAAAAAAGTCAATTCAACATTAAGTTGAATATATTTTTTGTACGAAATCTTTTTCAACCTTTAGAAATTGAAACAAAACATGTTTCAACTTTTTAAAATCCAGAATAAGTCAGTCCAAGCTAATATATTTTTATGATAATTTTTTTCTATGAAATCTACGTTTCAATTTTAAATTTTTCATCGTATTTGTGCGAATATATTTTTTTGTATGACTTTGTTTGTACGTTTGTGAGAATATTTTGTTGTATGAAAATTTTGTACTTTCCAAGTACAAATCCAATTTAACATTTCCTGTATACATTTTCTGTAAGAAATCTTTATCAACGTTTCAAAATTTTTTGTGAGTTTCAACTTTTTAAAACCAGTCCTAAGACAATCCAACCCAACATATTTGTAAGAGTTTTGTTGTGCGAAATTTAACTTTCAATTTTCAACTTCAAACTTATTCCAGACCAAACTAAATCCGCAAATCCAACTTTATATTTGTACGAGTATATTTTGTTGTATGACATTTTTTGTACGTCTGTCAGAATATTTTTTTTTGTGTGAAATCTACCTTTCTACTTCAATGTTTTTCCAGACAAAATCTGAGCAGCGAATCCGACTTAATATTTGTACGAATATACTTTTTGTATTTTTGTCAGAATATTTTTTTGTGTGAAAACTTTTGTATGTTCATTTTATCAAACTCAGCCTAAGTTTAAATAATTTTTCGCAACGGGTTGGAAGAAGACTCAAAAATATTTAAATGCATATTTGTAAGGTTTGAGCTAGTGGACGATATTTTGGAAAAGACAGAGGAAATTTTTCTTAATGTAAATTTTTTGGAAATAGGTATCTAAACAACAAGGGGTTTATTATTAACAGATTTTTCGGTTGGGAAGTATAATGAATTTTGTACGAGGTTTGTCAAAAAATATGAATTCTGCTCAAGAGTAAAGTACGTTTATTTTTGACAAAATCGAAAATTTTTATCGACAAAAGTTGATTACAATTGAAAATTACATTCAAATATGCAATTAGACCGATCTGTCATGAAAAATCAGATTTTCTTATTTTTCGCGAACTTTTCTACACATTGATTCTAAATATTTGAAAACTAAAAATTACGTTTAGTTTTGAAACATTATCTCTCTTATCTACTATAAACATGATAACCTTTTCTTTTCTTGATGTTTGTGAAGAATTTAGCAATTTAAATACATACGTAAAGGATGCAACAATTGTATTTATTTTACAACTAGGAAAATTCATACAAAAAATAATTAGTGAACAAACATAATTAAATTTTCATTAATGTTTCAAAACTAAACGTAATTTATATAGTTTTCCAATATTTAGAATCAATGTGCAGAAAAGTTAGCAAAAAAAAAGAAAATCTGATTTTTCATGACAGATCGGTCTAATTGCATATTTGAATGTTATTTTCAATTCTAATCAACTTTTGTTGATGAAAATTTTCGATTTTGTCAAAAATAAACGTACTTTACTCTTGAGCAGAATTCATATTTTTTGACAAACCTCGTATACGGCTTGAAAAAATTGATATCTGACGATTGCGTTTTAAGTTTTGGACCATGCAGAACTTTTTATCGAGAATAATTTTTTTTCCTAAAACCAATAATAAAATTTTTTTCCATATGATTCCAACTTAAGTGGACAACTGTATATATAATTTGTCTCTAGAATTTGTGAAAATATTATCCTAGAAATATATAACTTAATTATTAATTTATTCATGAAATCTAAGTGAAAACATTCTACGGAACTAATGCCAATACGTTGCACAAACTCCTCCTAGTAATTGTCTTAAAAATTTGCAATCCTTTTAAAGGATTTCCTATTTGAAACAGTTACATCACATAGCGATTGCTAGGATCAGCTTAATCTAAGCACATTCGTTCCACTAAATCTATTTATAAATAAATTCGGGATTTCAGTTTTGAAACTCACATTTATACATATAATTTATATAATAAATAATTCATAAGTTTTCAGCAAAATAATAAAGGTTATCGGAATAAAAATGTTAATGAAAATAATGAAAATCTTATAATTAAGCTTCCTTCACAATAAGAACGAATGCTGTGACAAAGAAATAGAAATGCAAAAATTAAATCCAAGAAATTACAATTATCAAGAGTAAAGCACGGCCAGTTTATTTTTTAAATGAAAAATTCATTATTATTATTAATTACTAAAAATTGAAAAAGGAAGGTTAAGGATGGTTATTATGCAAAAAAATTACACAAAGTAGAAGTTAGCAAAATACCAAAAAAGTTCAAACGGCCCATTGAATTTGAACCAATGTTGATTTTAAAAAATGGGATGGTGGAGTTATTATTTTAAAAAAATTTCAGGAAAAAATAGATAAAAAATGGACAGAAAAAAATTGTGAAATTGGAAA
>JAFFZR010019060.1:0-22498 GCA_018397195.1 Lethrus apterus | reverse complement strand
GGCATTACTGCATAGCCTCTCTCCGAGGTGTCGTTTTATGTATATGGTTTAATGGTTATCTGTCATATGTTTCGTTGTTGAGATAGTTGTGTGTTGTTGGTGTTTCATTTTAGTTATTTGAACTTTCTCTAAACAAGATGCAAAGGAAGACACGGAAAGCACGAAGACAGCAAACAAAACATAGAAATCTGGTACCCCGAGAGAAGCTATGAAGTTACATGTATGCCAACTTAAAGATAAAGAAAAGCGCATCGCTTTGTAGAATTCAATTAAAACAATTATCACAACATTTTAAAGCGATATATATGCACTGATATAAACTTAAAAGTTGTATAATACTCACGTAACGGCCTTGTATTTTAAATGTTTATAATAAGTACATATCAGCAGATTCAAAATTGTTCTATTTAATTTGACACCTATTTATATCAACCATAAGGGTCAGTTTTAAGTCGGTCAAAATGTGAACGACTCCTGTTTAAATTTCGTGCTCGTTTTTGACGTCATCACTAATGCGGTCCATTGCGAGCGATATGTTTTATAAGAAATTAAATTATTGGAGGCTACAATTTTGTAGCTTCGATTGAATATGAAACTAAAAGAAGTACAACCAAAACCGAGACGAATATGCCAATAGGGTTTTCTATGGAATAGGCTGCGAGTTCAATTAGAAATTCTAGAAAGTTGGAACTTTTTAATCTTTTCAATATAACAAATCAAAAATTATAACAGAAACCGACATCCATAACACTTTCACTTTATGATTCTCTAATGAGGTTGTAGAAACAAGGATAAAATCGATTAAATTCGTTTACTGACAAAAGAGAAATATAAAAACATATCCCGGCATAAAAAATAAAAAAAAAACTATTTTGGTAAATCACATAATCATAACTCATATCATACAGACAAGATCCGTATTTAGATTTTTTTCTTATAAATGAATTGAAAAAAGAAAATCCGTTCTCATCAAACTGCACCATGAAGTAAATCCAACAATGCAACGATACATTTATTCAATTCTAAATTATGAAACCAAACCGAAAAAAAAATCAACTTCTTCTTGTTAACACAATGTTTATTCCAATCCAACTTTCGCAATGTTACTCATTAAAACCGTCATTCATGACGATTTCTTCAGACTTCATTAGGTAAATCATATTTCTTCTGTACACATATTTATTCCAACCCTAACTAATAAAACGGAAAGAAAATATGTGTTTTCTTCGCCATTCATAATCCAGTTTCTTCTTCCTAAACGAATACCTACCAATATTAATTCCTTCTTCTTCTTAGTTTAAGAAATGGTGATTGAGTTCAATAACTTTTTTCTGATACCAGTCACAGCATTAAGTATTTCGCGTCTTAATTAGGAATACAGGAAGTATTATCCGGGTGCTTATTGACAATTTATACCATAATTAAGAAATACAAAGGAAGGAAAGGGTAGACGACACAGGAAGGAAAAAATATTAATTCCAGTCTAAAGTTAATCTATACAACCCACTGAAACGAACCACAAAAGGAAAATATTTCTGTGTAAAAAGTTTTCTTTGCTATTTATAATTCTTCGTCAGGTAATAATTTCATTTATTTAATTCTTTCAAAAAACTAATGTTGAAATATGCAATCACAAAATGAAGATAATTGTGTAACGACATTTTTGTTATTCGTGTTGATTTCTTCAAATTTTTCATGCAAAAATTCTCTTTCTTCTTTCCAAATAAATGCCCCAAACTGAAAAGGGATGTTTTTCGTAATATCACAATGATTCTTCCACCGAAACATATATATTTCACTGCAATCCAACCCAACGGATATAAAGAGAATATTATTGCCTAAAAAATCCTCTCATTCCAGGCGATTTCTTTCAATTGCCCGGTAATAAATCTGATTTCTTCTTTTCAAACAAATGTTCATTTAATCGATGGAACAAAACATAAACTGGACAATTTCCTTAAATTCTTCAGGTAATAAATCACTTTTTTTCATACATAAATAAGTATTTCAATCAGAATTCAGTTGATGCAACACACCACAAACAAGAGAAAATAAAAGGAACGTAATGAGTATCTGCATTATTAGTAAAATACGCATGTATTTCTTATTGAAATTTACTAAGTTCCGTTTTTATGATTTGATTTTAAAATCGAATACATTATTTGCTTTGTGAATGACCTTTAATTATACAGATTTGCTTTGTAAATGGCACCCAGACTCGGTAATATGATCTCCGATCTTATTTACACAGTTACAGAATTTCATTACATGACAAATCTACACATTTATTCACTGCATTCGAAAAGATTTTGATTGTTGGTAGATTTTTGGAAAAATCTGTATACAAAATTAGGCACAATAAGCATTAGAAAACTTTTATTGAGATTACATTAAACACATTTATATTATTTCTAAATCTATAATAATTCAAAAGTTAATTCTAAATTACGCCACCCCAGCTAAGCTAGAGGACATGCTTAGTAATAGTAGTAAAAAAATTGTTGTTGACTGAACATTTAAATAAAAATATAATCTAAGTAACGAATATGTGTTCAGCTAGTACAATAAGTGGATAAAATACATATGAAACAGAACATTATACTAAAAATATAAAATAAGCTTTTATAGTGGAACTGCAGCATCATCCACCGGACTAAGTAAAAAAATCCCAGTCTCATTCACAAGGCAGCGTTCACCAGCCACAATAAGAAAAAATCACATAGGCATATATAAAAACAGTAAGTGTCCTCTTGAGCTGAGCTTGGAACACAAACACATCTCTTCAAATTTTAACGGACTTTAATAGCCGGTAGAAAGAAACCATATTTGCTGAGCCATAATCCGACTCCTGTACCCAAGAGTAATGATAGCAAATTAGTTAAGAATAAAGTGCATAAACCTTTACGGGAAAACACACTGTTATTACCAACTTTTGCATATCGAAGACTCAAGGCATCTCTTTTAGGATGTCTGAACGTCCAATTCTTTGGTGGTTGTTGATCAGGACGGCTGCTCCAATCGCTAAAATACTCGGCATCCTAGTAACAAACAAGAAATTAAAATTTTAACATAACGTAATTTTATAAATAAGATTAAAAAGTTTGTCAATATAATGAGCAATAAAAAACATTTATCAAAAGCAAATAATTGTTTATATGATTGTTTAACTATATAGTAATAGTGATAATAAAAACATACATCTTTTGTGTCAGTGTTCATATAATAGGAATGCCATTCCATAATGTTTGGAGTTCCTTGTACAGGACTATTTGGTGGTGATTTTGGGCTGCTACGAGGTGAAACTCTGGCAGATGACGAATTTGAATCTCTTTGTGCTTCGCGTAGTAACCGTAAATATTCTTCAGCCGCACGTTGAGGTGTAACAAAACCTGGTGTTCCACCACTTTGGGAACTGATTGACGGTGTTCCAATATGAACCCATGACTCCGAAGAAGTTTCTTAAAATTGGAATACAAATTACAAAAATATTAATATTCACGACATAGTTTAGGTATGCTATTAACATAAAACAAAGAATGATAATAAAAACATGTATGCTGGTGAGGATTTTTTAAAATTTCATTCTAAAATCGGAATAGTCATTCTAATATGCGACGGCATCTTGTAATTTCAATATAATCACGAAAAGTGACAGTAATAAATAAAGACAGAGTAAATATTTTGATACGTATTTTGGTCAGACATGCCAGATGGAATGTAAACAATGCAAACTTACCTGCTAATAGGTCATCTATGCTTGATTTTGACGATGACATCTTTAGATTGCTTAAAGGTAACGAATATTCGCTACAAATGTGCAAAAATAAAGCTATTCGAATGACTGAAACTTGATTCTTCACTTCAAAAGATCTAAACAACACAACAACGTACTTACTACGTGACCGATCGCAGTGTATAACCAGTTACGTTCTTTCTTTGTCTGACGCGTCTGACGTTTACGAGCACGTGATATTTACAACCAATAATATACAAAGAAATGCAATTATCCTCTGACGCAAAAATGAACGTTAAAATTAATTTTATCTTGAATAATACTAAAATCTTTCGGATGAGAATCGTTAAAATACGTTTTATAAAGCAGAACGTATTATAAATTACAATAATTCGTAATTTAAACGTATAATTAAAACTACGATCAATTGTCTTTTTTTATCTATGCCTACAATTACTTTATCAATATTTAAGTACTTGATTGCGTCGTCTTTTTTAACGTCTATTTTCTAATATGGTTGCGTATATAATAAAAACCGTTTTATGTTAACGTTTTGTTAGTATAAGGCCAGGCGTCCACTGCATGCGTTTTCGTACGAATTATTTCGTCAAAATTCGAACGAATACTCAGTGTAAGTAAAACATATCAAACGTCGTACACTGCATACGAAATCGTTCGTACGTTTTCGTCGGTACGTTTGATATGTTTTTCAGTTCGTTCGAATTCTGACGAAAATAATTCCTAAGATGCATAATATTTAAAGATATAAATATGATTTATTTATTCCCCTTTGTTCTGCCACCTCAACAGGCCGAACCTAATTACAGAGTTTGGGTTGCGGCCACAACCGACTTACAGTTGTTAGAAATCTATTCTAGCATATGCTCACAGAATATTTACTTGCTGCAAGGATTAGGGAAACGTGGAAAGTCTAATCAGAATAGTCGGTCGTGGAAGGCCAAATCAAAGATAGAAACATTGTAAATTTTATCTCTGAAATAAAATTCCAATGATACATTAGCAATTAAATAAAAGAATTGTTGGCACTGGAATTTAGTTTATTATTTAAAAATAATATCACAATATTGGGTAAAATAATTTTGTCAGGTACATTGAAATATATTGATATACAAGGCACATTTAATGTGAATTATTGTACAATAAATTTGTTATCACGATATAAAAAAATTTGATTTTTTTTTTGAAATATGCAGATTAAGAACCCCCAGTTATGTTGAACACAAATACTGGAATATCACAACTCTTAACTGCGGCAGTGTTTCAGGTGTTAAAATTTGGATGGAGGAGGCAATTTTTCGATTGCCTTTTGAAAAGTTTTCACGATTGAATTTCTGTAACATATTAAACATTAATTCGATATAAAATCAAAATAAGTAAAATACTACCTGAATAAATCTAAATGCTGTAAGTAAGCACCAACGTGACCACAGTTTAAATATTTAACATCAGCACCAGGCCATATGTCTTCTAAAGCTGTGAGGCCTTTCCTTGGTATGTAAGCATCTGATTTGGCACAAAATACGTTAATCAAAGATGTATCAACGGGTTTATCATAATTCATTAAATGAGTGCATTCATCCATGAGGCCTCTCATAAACCATATTGCCTCTTTGTCCCGAATTTTCACAGCACTTAAGTCATTTGTTATCACAGAATATAAGGAACGGAAACCTGAGTTGAATACCCTTGATATAAAATCTAACGATACCACAACGCTATGACTAGATTTGTTTGATGTACTTGAGTTGTAGTCTTTTGCTAATGATACAATTTCATATGGAGTGATGTATCTTAAGGATGATTTATATTTTGCTTCCAAAATTTTAGCAGGTAGGGCGAATTCTGGAAAAGAGACTTATTTATAGAATATGCAACTTATGTACAAATAATGAAAAGTTGTAAGAACTAAATTCTACCCTTTCGCTTCAAACAATACTAATTATAAATTGGAAATTAGCTTGAGGATTACAAATCAAGATGAACATTTTGTTTACAATTGTTAGTTTATGAATTTTAGGCTGCATTAGCAAGTATAACTCATTTTAGTCTGTTAATATGTAATTTTACACATAGTTTACTCATTTAAAATTAAAAAAAAATGAATCAACGAGGATTTTAAAAGAATAAACATGAACATGAAGCGAAAGGTTTGAATTTGTACTTGGAATGTACACAATGAAATTCATCAATTTTGTAGGGTGTAATTCGTAAGAATTGAAGAATTAAACGTCGTGTAAAGTGGGCTTTAATTTATATGTATAATTTTATATACAAAATTAGATAACTAATTTTATACAGAATTATACATCGTGTAAAGTGGGCTTTGTAGGAAGTTTGAATGTAGAAAACTTATTATAAAAAACTGTACATTTAATTTAATTTAATATTCTTACCAGGAATTTGGGCGAGGCCGCACGAAAATGGATTGTCTACAATTTTACACAACTTAGAAAGTATGTCAAAATATTTATTGTTGGAAAAATATTGTCTTTGCAAAAAGTCCCAATCAATAGCGTCACTCATTACACCCTAAAAAGCAATTCATAAGCTACTAATGTAAACTGAAAATGTAACAGAATACCTCTGTAAAAACTGACGAGGCAGTAGACCAGGATAGGCAAGGAACAAGTACTAAGGGTTTAGGCCAGCTTGTAGCAGCAAGCGAAGCCATCTATAAATAAAATATAACATCCTTTAAATGTATATTTTACAATTTTACACCATTAGAAAGTCTATAAATAGCTTTATGTGTTTTAAAATGATAAATAAAGTAAAAACTCACATGACCACCCATCGATAATCCAGTAACACCAAGAGGTCCCAAACCTAACCGTTCGCACCAATGTAATAAAGCTATGCTTTCCAAAATTAAACAACCTCCCATTATAAATATATCTGATACGTTAAACAAGCACGATCTTTTTTGTTCTTTCGGTTTTCGATAACCATAAAATGGATTTTCTAATATAATAGATCCTATACCATGTTTCAATAACGGTTTTGCCATTATTTTTCTTCGTTTCCCAAAAAACTACAATTACATAATAATCAGTATAATTAATAATTAACAAAATATAATACTTACGTGATCGCCTGTGCCTGCGAAATGTATACATATCGGCTTATAAGGCTGCATTTTCCACGTCTTCGGAATTATCATTTGAAAATATGCCTCTTTGACAGCTTCATGTACGACATCAGGTAAATGTAGACCAAAGGGCGATTTAAATCTACCGTTAGTAACATGGCAATCAGACCAAGTCTCCTCCTAAGATTTAAATTAATGTAATATGTTTGTCGACTGACAGTAAAATGTCAACTTCAACTTACCCTAAGAATTTCAATCGGATGGTCTTTGTCCACTAAATTAAAACATGTTTCTCTCTTTGAGATAATTTTTCTAAATTCTAGCAGTCTAAGAAAATAATATTAGTACGTATACAACATAACCTTTCAATCACTTGACGTTTGACGATTATCGACTTTAATTGACTGACAATAATTACCTCATGACGCGATCTGGGTCGCCCCATCCTTTAGTGAAGAATTTTGATAATAACATTCTTCTATAATAAATATCTAAGCGACTTACAGGCATTTTAAAATCGGAAACATTGAATTCGTGCGGCCCCGTCAAATGCCAAAATAAAAAGACATATTATTTGTTACGACGAAGTGTTATGGTTACGGGATTAAAAGCATATCTAGATCACGTCAAAATATCCGAAAATAACTTGATTCTGTCCTAGTGTTTTACTTTTTACAAATATTTTGAATTTTTTTTTTATATTTTGTAAACAAATTATTAATAATTCAAGGAAGTATTAAAACTATAATTCAATCATGTTTACATGATTTATTTCACTAATAATTAAAATAGGTACTAATGAGTCTAATGACTAACGTATTGGTTTATTTTTAGTTTTAGCTTGTAAAAAATACCTTTATTTGGCATAAATAATTTACATTTCATTACAGGTCATGTGCCCCTTTGCTCTAACATTTCTTCATTCTGAAATTCAAAAAGTCAGTTTTTAAAATGTAATTGAAATTCAAAAGGTCAGTTTTTAAAATTTATTGTTGTTTATTTATTGTTGGATTGGCTCCGTAATTGAAATTAAAACAGTCAAAATTTAGGTTAGGTTCGCTTCGTAATTGAAATTCAAAAGGTAAAAAGGAGAACAAAACTCCCTAAAGGTGAACGTTTGGTCACCTTACAATACAGCCATACAACCGGTCCGTCCCCCCGTTCCGCTCATGCATTCCTTGCCCATCTCCATGTCGTGGCACTCTATCTTCACTCCTCTGCAGTAATTAACTCAGTGGCCACGTTTATCCTGTCCCATTCCACAAAATCTGCATTTACGATGTCCTTCCCCATTTAATACTTATTCCCCTTTTTTCTTCTAAATATCCCGGTCTTCTACCAAACAAGCATAGTTTACTGTTCTACTCTGAGCTCTGGATCTTTTCATACCCTTCTTGTCCGTTAAACTCTTTCCATTGCTCTACCACTTAATTCAACATCCCACAGCCTTCCCTAGTTATTCTTTCTAAGTCAAGCGTCGACCTTGCTCTTTCGTACATTTCTATTCTATCTCTCCCATTTTGCCAGCCCCTTCTCAAGCGCATTTCACGTACAATTCTGTCCATATCTCTCAGCTCCAACTCATACTTCATCACCCTTTTGTTCATTTCTACTTTCATCCTTTCTTGACCTGAATTGTGCAACTGGTGTCGACTTTCCCTGCCTCAGTGCCCTCTTAATCCCCTTTGTTGCAATCCTTCCAACCCCTTATACTCTTTCATTCCCCTATACATCACAATACTTTTCAGTTCTTCCTACTTAAACCTTGCTTTCTTGCAAGTTTCCTTTCCTTTTATTCCATAGCACCCTTTTCAACGCTTCGCCTTGCTTACTCCCCAAAACTAAGATTGTCTCATCACCTGTTCCTAATCAACTCTTTTACTACTTCAATTGCCTCTCCTTTCCATTCAACGCTTACACCTTCTTCTCCTTTTCCTAAACACAATCACCTTCATTCTCTCAACGTTTAACAGCCCTCTAGAAATCTTGTGAACTTCTCATATATTTCTATCCTTCTTTACTATCCGACTACCTAGCACCAACTCATCCACAAACACAATCGACCATACCCCTTCTATTCCTTGGATATGCTCTTATGCATTTAAAATAGTTACCCGTTTTGATTCGTTAGAGGTAATCAGTTTTTCGTTGCTACCGATTTTTTTTGTATATGTAATACATATTGTTATAATTATCAATTTCTTATGTGTTCAAGCTCATTTTAGTAGTAAAGAGAAAATACTATTATTAAAACTAGTTTTATTTTGATAATAAACAATTAATGTAAATAAAAAAAATGTTACACAAAATTTTCATTCGTTAAATAACATAATCACATCGTTCGTATTTTATAGGACATTCCAAAATCTTCTGAGTTTATTCTTACGCATGATATATAATAGTAATATTATTTGTACCAAAAATAATTATCATACAAGAAAGTACTGCATTCCATTAACCTAAAAGTAAATGTAAAGTAATTAGTCCTATTGACTCTTACCTTACATATATAAAATATAATGAATAACAAAGAATACATTAATATAAAGCCTTGATAACATAATGCAACAAAAAACAAACAAAAAAATATTAAATACAATGATGTTTGACATGACATATGCAAATCGTTTACAGTTACATATTGTACATAAGGCTTTAGACAAAATATTTAGTTATTATTTTAATAAAACGTTTAACTGTAAAATAATTAAGCATTTGGGACGTCTTCATTGGCTATAAGAGAAAAAAGAAAATTAGAAATAGTAAACTGACATAACATGATAAATACCTGCATTTGGAATTTCGCCAATATCTTCATCATCATCATCAATTGGAATGAAATCTCCATCACCGTCATTTTCATCATCTTGGTCAGATCCCTCTTCATCTTCAATACCATTATCTACACTAACATCAGGCACAAGGAAATACTGCAATGGATTAAGCCAAAGATCGTCTTTTATTGTTTCAGCAATATCATCTGATACTGGATCGCTGTGATCGTTCAGCCATGTAAAAAATGTTTTTTGATCTGATGCACGTTTACGACCTGGTTTAGCCACAGCTTGTTTTGACTGTGTCAAATCGAAACCTTCTTTCCAATTAATAGTTGTGCTGTTGGATGTTGGATCTTCTAGGCAAATACGACATGACAATTCAAGTACAAAACTAATCCATAAAATATAGAAAATCCATTAGATTTCAAAATGAACATGTTTTTTAATTAAAATGTAATATTTACAAATTACAGTGAAATTGATGATAAAATTAATGAAACTATATAAAAGATATGAAGATTTCCTATAATGAAGCATATTATGAAAATAAATCAACAAACTCACCAGTAGAACCCAAATGAAATTCTTTAGTTAAAACGCCGTTTTCAAAGTACGGATTCTCTTCAAAGAAAAAGTCAATCTTGTATCCAGATTTTATATCTTCAAATTCTTGAACATCGAGTTTAGTGAGATGATGCAAGCAGTCTTCTTCTGAATCTCCTAATATTGTAGACAAATCCGGGTGGTTTACAAACTGTTTATATTGTTAAGAAAGATATATATTTACAGGTTATGCTTAACATGGCTGTGTATAAAAAGGATACTGCAGTAACCCAGAAATGGGGAATTTTACCAATAATTTCATTTCGCTTTACATAAAATGGATCTCTGATTTGGTTGTACTTTTGCTCTACTCTTAGAATTTCACTACTGGCTTGTTCATTAATAGCATCTATTTCATTTTGGCAGGAGTCTATTTCCTCCAAAGCTTTCTGAATTTCTTCATCGTTGAGGGTTCTTTCGTTGCTGTCGTCTGCAGAACTCGAATCAACCCCTTTTCTTATTTTTCTTGGACTCGGACCACTTGACATTGTGGGAAAATAATATGTATAAATATAACGAAAACACAACTTACGCACCCAAAAACAAGCACGCCGCGATTCAAACGATCAGACGCAATATGCGCAAGCGATAAAACTAAAGAAGCGGAAATTACTGCGCACCAAATGAAATCAAAAAATTCCGCCAAATTCAAATATGTACAGAACTGCTAAAAATTCTGTCATTGCTGATTATACATTTTCAACTTTATATATTTAGTTTAATTAAAATTACAAGCATCGAAGAAGATAAATAGATTTCAGCTTAAAAAATATTTATTTTTCAATTTGATTTGCAAAAATAAAAAAAATACATATATAATATAGAATTTTATTATCATTTCAATGATGAATACTCATAAAATTGCAATAAATGATTAACAGATGGGTAGAAATAAAATTAATATGAGCAATAGTGAAACCTTTCAGGACCAAGCAGTCTAATACTAAAAATTAATAGTCAAACGTTAAAATTAATAAACTAAATGTCTTTCTACATTATGGCAAATATACAATTCCAGAATGACGTAAGTATTCAGGCAAGTTACCCATTTAACAGCAGCCCTCTAGAAATCTGGTGAACCTCTCATTCATACATTTTTATCCTTCTTTACTATCCGACTACCTAGCACCAAGTCATCCACGAACACAATTGACCATCCCCTTCTCTTCCGTGGACTGCAATGCTCTTAGTGGTATTATTCCTTTCAAATAGTTACCCGTTTTGATTTATTAAAGGTAACCAGTTTATCGTTGCAACAGTTTTTTTTTCTCTCTATGTAATACATATGATAAATAAGCATTGTTATAATTATCAATTTCGTGTGTGTCTTCAAGGTCATTTTAGTAATAAAGAGAAATTAATATTATTAAAACTAATTTTATTTCGATAATAATAAATGTAAATAAAAAAAATGTTACACAAAATTTTCATTAGTTAAATAACGAAATCAATCTTATTTTATAGGACATTCAAAAATCTTCTGAGTTTGTTCTTACACATGATATATAATAGTAATATTATTTGTACCAAAAATAATTATCATACAAGAAAGTACTGCATTTCCATTACTTAAAATGTAAAGTAATTACAGTAATACCGACTCTTAACTTACATATATAAAATATAATGAATAACAAAGAATACATTAGTATAAAGCCTTGATAACATAATGCAACTAAAAACAAACAAAAAAATATTAAATACAATGATGTTCGACATGACATATGCAAATCGTTTACAGTGTGTACATAAGACTTTAGACAAAATATTTAATTATTATTTTAATAAAACGTTTAACTATGAAATAATTAAGTATTTGAGATCTCTTCATTGGCTATAAAAGAAAAAAGAAAATTATAAATAATAAAATTCTGATGAATTTGAAATTTCGCCAATATTTTCATCTTCATCATCAAATGGAATGAAATCTCCATCACCGTCATTTTCATCATCTTGGTCAGATCCCTCTTCATTATCAACACCACTATCTACACTAACATCAGACAGAAGGAAATACTGTAATGGATTAAGCCAAAGATCTTCTTTTATTGCTTCAGCAATATCATCTGATGCTGGATCAATATGATCGCTCAGCCATGTAAAAAAGGTTTTTTGATCTGCTGCACGTTTCCGACCTGGTTTAATCACAGTTTGTTTTAACTGTGTCACATCGAAACCTTCTTTCCAATTAATAGTTATGCTGTTTGATGATGGATCTTCTAGGCAAATACGGTATGACAATTCAAGTACAAAACTAATCCATAAAATATAGAAAATACAGAAAGATTTCAAAATGAACATGATGTTCTTTAATTAAAATGTAATATTTACAAATTACAGTGAAATTCATCATAAAATTAATGAAACTATATAAACGACATCATGAAGATTTCCTATAATGAAACATATTATCAAAATAAATCACCAAACTTACCAGTAGAACCTAAATGAAATTCTTTAGTTAAAATGCTGTTTTCAAAGTACGGATTCTCTTCAAAGAAAAAGTCAATCTTGTATCCAGACATTACATCTTCAAATTCTTGGACGTTAAGTTTAATGAGATGATGCAAGCAGTCTTTTTCTGAATGTCCTAACATTGTAGACAAATCTGGGTGGTTTACAAACTGTTTATATTGTTAAGAAAGAAATATATACAGAGTCGTTCTTAAATAAGAATTTTAACAGGTGATAGTTGACAATAGCCCAACTACATATATGCAAAAATTACGGTCCTATTTTGAAGGGTGTGACGGAAAAAAATATTTTAAGTTTTGAGTAAAACATGACAATAACGCTGAATTATCATCAATAAAGGTTGTTTTGCTACATTTCATGTTATTCCCGCCAAAGGAAGCGGCTTTTCAACGCGACACATTAAAATGGACATAGGACTTAGAACCGAATGCCCATATAAAGAAATGACATTTTTCGAAAATTTAAAATGAAGATAGGACCGCCGTTTTTGCGTATTTGGGTTTGGGTTAAGGTCAGCTATCACCTGTTAAAGTATCTGTACTTATTTCAGAATGACCTGTATATTTATAGGTTATGTTTAACATGAACGTGTATGAAAAGGATACTGCAGTAACCCAGAAATGGGGAATTTTACCAATAATTTCATTTCGCTTTACATAAAATGGATCTCTGATTTGGTTGTACTTTTGTTCTAATCTTAGAATTTCACTACTAGCTTGTTCGTTAATAGCATTTATTTCATTCTGATAGGAGTCTATTTCCTTCAAAGCATTCCGAATTTCTTCATCGTTTAGGGTTCTTTCCTTGCTGTCGTCTGCAGAACTCGAATCAACCCCTTTTCTTATTTTTCTTGGACTCGGACCACTTGACATTGTGGGAAAATAATATGTATAAATATAACGAACACAACTTAGTAACCAAAAAAAAAAAACAAGCACGCCGCAATTCAAACGATGATACACAATGCGCAATAAAACTAAATAAGCGGAAATTACTGCGCGCTAAATAAAATCAAGAAATGCCGCCAAATTCAAATATGTACAGAAGTGCTTAAAAATTTGGTCATTGTTCATTACACATTTTCAGCTTTATATATTTAGTTTAATTAAAATTACAAGTATCGAAGTCTGCAGTTTCTACTTTACTTTAAGTAGTTTTCAGCTTAAAAACGATTTTTTTTTCAATGTAAAATGGAATTTGCAGAAATAAAAAAAATACATATATAATATAGAATTTTATTGTTATCATTTCAATGATGAATACTCATAAAATTACAATAAATGATTAACAGATGGATAGAAATAAAATTAATATGAGCAATAGTGAAACCTTTCAGGACCAAGCAGTCCAGTACTAAAAATTAATAGTCCAACATTAAAATTAATAAACTAAATGTCTTTCTAGATTATGGCAAATATACAATTCCAGAATAGCGTAAGTATTCAGGCAAATAGCCCCCTTGACAGGGCAGGCAGCTTTGTACATGAACAGTGGATGCCAACCCTTAACTGCACTTGAATTCGATGCGTACATAACAAACAAGAATGAACCTCGCATCCTATTATTGCCAGGTTACATCATTAGTAATATCAAAAATAAAACAAAATTCTCTGCAACACACACTCAGCACCACAGTAGTTATTTAGGATTAAAATATGGAGGCTGTTGCGTATGTGGAGGACCAGGTCCTGGCCCCATAGCTTGCCCACCCATTTGACTCCGAGTTGTTGTGGCATAAAGCTGTTGCTGGAAGTTGTGAAACTGCTGTGCGTAATTAGGGTCAGCCGTTGTAGGTCCCACAAATGGGGAATTTTTAAAGCTATTATTCTGCCCCATCGAAGGTGGAAGTGGTTGACTTGCATCCGGAGCCATACCCATGGGGCTGCCTTTAGGTCCACTTACAAACATTTGTGCATTCGGATTTGGCATATTTGGCCCCGGATTAAACATTCCATCTGGTCCTCCTCCTGTAGGTCCATTAAAACCCATTTGTGGCAATCTCATCATATTTGGGGGAGGGCGCATCGGCCCTCTCATCATTGGGAGCATACCTGATGGAATTCCCATTCCTCCACCCATCATTGGACCTGCACCGTTACCCAGTGGGCCTCCCATCATCGGACCCATAGGACCATCAGACATAGGACCATCCATGTGTCCCATATGTGGAGGCATAGGTCCTCCAGGTCCTTGCATTGGTCCGTTTGCTGGGCCGCAATTTGGGAAATATTGTAAATTTTGGGTTGGCATCTTGTTATCCATATTGGATAGTGGATTTGCAAATCGTTGCAGAAAATCTAGACTAGGTGGCCCTCTAGGGCCTGGAGCATTACCGACTTGTGACTTTGCTGGTAAATATTGAATCGTGTTTGGTGCATTAGGTTTTACTTGAACGTTGGCGCCATTATAAGGATTAGGCCCCGGAGGTCGACCTATCATTCTAGGTATTGGCATATGATTTGGAAAGGCACCTTGTAGTTTTGGAGATAGAGAGCGAATCGGTCCCATAGGAGAATTAGGATGAAATCCGTGAGGTGGACCTTGCATTGGCATTCCCATCATACCTCCTGCACCTTGATCCATGTCACCCATACCGTGACAACTACCCATTTCCATCATATGCATAGAGGGAGAGCCAAAATTCATCATACCAGGGCCTTGATTACCCTGACCATTTAAGGAACTAGCTACACTGTTCGTAAGCTGCTGACTCATTTGAGCTAAAGAAGATATGGGATCAAAATGTGACACTTTTGGATTTCCTGACATAGCACTTGTACAGTTTGGATTTAAGGGTACATTATCACCTCGTACACATCCGTAATTGGGGAGATCCAAAGGACTTGGTTTCCCACCATTTAGTGGCACATTAACAAAATTGCCCATTTTTGATCCAGGCGATGCACTAGGTCCTGGAAAACGGGGTACATCCATCATATGTGGACTAGGTGTTGGGAATAAATCACTTTTTAAAGGATCTGATGTTGGTCCCGGCACAGTTTGTGGGCTAAGCCCCGGAGCTGATCCTGGACCAGGTCCACTGAGTCGAGGTGTTTTTTCACCTGCAAAAAATGGTTTTTTGTTTTGTCATTGTTCTAATGTAAAAATAAATTACCTGATGGTGTTGTGGGTGTATGAGGGCTAGGTATTTGGAATCTGCATCCTTCAGAAGGAACTCCAGGTGTTGAAGGAAAACGTGGACCGACATCCATCGATGTTGGAGTATTTGGGCCAGACACACGCGTGTGTGGCAAGTCTGTACTACTAGCAAAACCACTATTAATAGTTACCAAAAATATACTAATAAATTATTTAATTAAACATAAAAATTGTAAATATACAGAAATAATATACATACGGGGGTGAAATCATATTTCCTTCTTTAAGGCTTGTGTTGGGTTGTTTCTGAATGATGAGCTCTTGTCCTTCAAATGTATTGAGATATTGTATCTGTTGTGGTGAAGGAACAGGCATTAGATTAGGTTCTTTCGTTACTGGTGGACCTCCTTGTGTTGATCCTTGTGTTGTTGGGGTTAATTGTTTTTGTTGGGCAATTGACTGCAGTGTTCTACCAAATATTCCGTCTGAAATACATAATTGATTTAACAAACCACGTAAAAAAGTACTTTAAAACCACTATTTTCTAATAGACATTTACATTTATGTGGATAAAACAATAATAAATGTTTGTTCAAGAATACTTATTACACTTATTTAATTGAAAATTGAAAATTAAAACAAAAGTACTAACCTGTTGATTGATGACTTGTGGTCGGTTCAGTAGAACTGCTAATTACACTGGGCGACAAGTGTGATGATACAGGGGTTCCAGGGTTACTGTGATTTAAACGAGATGGTTGAGGGGAATCTTGTGATGTGGGGCTCTGTCCAGTACTCATGTGTCTACTGAGGCCAAAAGGTCTGCTAGGATCAGCTGGAGAATTCAGAGCAGAAGAAGCTCTAGGTGACGGGAGAGATAAATTTGAAGTGGGATTATTGGGTGATGCTGGGCTAGGACTTTGCAAAGCTATAGGGACACTAGCAGAGCGTGGCGTTTGATGATATGGTGGTGGAGGGCCTTGCAAACGTGGACCGGGGACAGAAACTCCCCTGTGGGCTAAAGACCCAGGTCCAGGTCTGCTATCAGGTTTCACCTTTCTGTCTTCATAAAATTGGCTCTGCAACTTCTGCCATTCTATTTGAGCATTCATGGTTGTTGGAACACCTGGTGGCATATTACCAGGAGGTTGGTTTGATGACATCATAACATGAGGCATTTCCATGCCGTCACCACTCTGTCTACCCTCCATATTTTGGCTTTCGGGAAATAACATTTGACGCATTTTACATATTGTAGCTAATTGTTCTTCCCGATGTTGTCTTTGCTGTGGCGTTAAATTTTCATCAGGCACTTTGACACCCTGCAGTGAGGGTTGCACATTTCCCAAAGAAGGGCTGCAAGAATCCATGTCGGGCACGACATCTGGTAAACCATTACCAACACCATCTAAACTTTCTAAATGATGATTATTTTTTTGTTCCCATGACAGATCACTTTCAGTTAATCTCACCATATCCTCCAAACTTTCCGGACCAAGAAAATTATCTAAAGACGGTTGACTTTTAGGACCAAGACCGGGACTACGAGTACAACCTTTGTTCTTCATCATAGCCAAATTATTAAGCCACTGTGCCGGGTTTTGCCTATTAAATTGGGTTACCTTTAAGGGATTTTTTTCCAGGTACTTTTTTGTGCCCGGTTGAGCACAATGATAGGCAATAATGGAAGGATAATGTCCTTGATACACTTCATCGGCACCCGTATTAGCCAGGGTTGTAGAAAATACAAATATCTGACTTTGCTGCTGCATATATTGCACTTCCATATTACCGGATTGTTTATTGATAACGTTGCTGGCAAGGGGTTGTACTCCATCAGGTGGAGCAGGATGGGGAGCTGGTGCTGTCGATGATAAATTTAAACCAAATCCATCACTTGGTAATTCAGGATCTATGCATTCCTCTGTTTTAAGTGGCAACGTAGTTGAATCTGTGGAACTTGGTGTTTCTTCACTGTCAGATTTTCGTTCTGTAGTACCATGTAATGAACCAGTGTTAGTGGAGCCAATAATACCACCATTTTTAGTAATGGGTCGACCCGGTTCCTTCTTAATTGCACAACTGCTGCCTGTCGGATCATCTTCCTTTTTAACATGCACATCAGTACTGGTGGTTTCCTTGTCGGAGCTGCCGGGCTCCTCCTTCACACCATCCGATCCCTTTTCGGGCTTTTCTTTGATCATTTCGCAGTCCCTAGCACTTACCCCTACCTCTCATGCTGTGCACTCACTATCACTACACAATCATCATGTCAAATCCTATAGTTAAGCTTTTAACCAACCACTAATGCATGTTTTCATACCTTCAATATACTATAATACAATAAAATTATGTTTCTCATCACATATGTTCTAATGTTTTTATTTGCATTCCATCATTTTTTATTTTCATCTCTTAACCAAATTTGAAGAGACGCATAGACCGTATTATAGTCCAATCAAGCATTGCTTGTTCACTGATGTTGGAAGACTTCAATCTTGTTATCTCTAAACTGATAATGGCATTAACGTTTCTTTGAATTTTAACATCTACATCATAATAAAAACTTTTAATAAAAATCTCACATCACAAAATGCCAAACTGTCCACACGCGTTGCTACCAACATTACACCAAAATACCTATGCAGACAAATGCTAAATGTTACTATATTCGTATCTATTTTTTCACTTCACAACTCGTACATACATACGTCAGCACGGCTGCAAGAAAAAAAGATTTAATTTTTTTTGGTATTTATACCTACATATTTCGTTTTCAATATCTATAATTTGATCGTTTATTGCGTATGAGTATTAGTTCACGCACTTTTGCTATTTTGCTATTTATAATTTGTACACGATGCTATCTTAATATTGTTTATCAATTTAAAAATACCCGAGCATTTTCCTTAATTTTATTTTTGCAGCTCGCGTGCATAATCGATGTTTTTTCAGTTGAGCTCTCAATTGCATGAGAGAATTATTTTAAAAATTCTGCTACATTTATAATTTGTGAAACATCGATGTATATACACATAAATAAAATAAATACGCTAAAAATTATAACTGAATTTAAAAAAGGCTCATTAAAAAACAATTAACACAAATCATCCTATAACATATACAATGATGAAATATTTTTTTGCGAGACTAAATATTCAAAATAAATTTTATACTAATTGATGCATGTTAATTGTAATGTTTTGTAATTGATGCATGTTAATGATAAAATTAAAATCTTTGTAAATATGTTATGTTTGAAACATCTCGGCTATTATTGAATTTTTATTAAGAAATATTTTCTCGGTATAATTGATATGGATTTTCTGGTTTTACCGTCGAGCACAAATATCATCAAATGCATCTAATGTTGTACTATTATTATTATATCTTTTATATATTTATTCATTATAGATGTATTTAGTTACATACAAAAATCTATACAATAGATTTAACAAACCTTTAGTTGTAAGTTGTGTTGAAAACAACTAAGTACTTATCTAAGGACGGTGATATAAAAATAATATTTATTTTTATCACATGTTTATTATGTATTGCATTTACAAAATAATAAATTATAAATTATTAGGAGATGATGGATTTCCATTTTGTTATAAATTCCTGCTTATCAATACCAGTAGGTACACCCTTTGGATTTTCTAAAATTAACGTTCCAGAAACTCCATTTTCGTTGAAGTTCAATATTTTACAAAATGGCTCGTTGATAGAACTTTGTGAAGGTATTTCTTCTTTAAATGAAACATAAATTGTTCGAGCTGAATTATTCAAATCGTCTAATTTATTTCCATTTGCTTCAAATATATTAAAATCCATACCCAAACCAAACAATAAACGTATTTCCTTTTTAAGCTTATCTAGTTTCATAATGCCATTTCCTGTTTCCAATAAAACCATGCCTTTTGTCGAACCATCGCAGTAACGTGTTTGTATGTCTAACACTTCCACGTTTGCCCATTTGACTGAAGGTTTGACATTAGTGGTTTTAGTTAATGCAATATATAAATTACAATCTTTTAACTTTTGGTTTTCATTTAAAATCATAACATCCGACGACATATTTGCATCAACCATTTTAAATGGTGCTTTAATTGTTTCTTCAATAAATACCGAAAAAGATTCAGCAATTCTTTTAAGATCACCGTCAGTGTTATAATAAACGTTAACTTCATCAGTTGGGACTAAATGAGCCTTTTTTCGCATTTTTTGAATACGATTAATTATTTCTCTGGCAGTACCTTCGTCTTGCATTGAACTATCTGGTGTACAATCTAACAAAACTAATACGTCATTATCACTATGTACTTCATAACGACTTGACGTTATATCAGTTTTGAAAATTAAACGAATTTCTGATAAATCAACACGTTGTCCACAAATTTCTCGATATCCTTTTCGAATCATTTCATTGATTTCTTCATCACTTAATGATTTAATAGCTAATGTAACCGCCTTAAAATATTGTTTAAGACGAATACCTAATATCTTATGATCAGGTTCTGCACGTAAAGTAACTCCAAATTTACTTTTATCGGTGGTTGTTGTCAATGATTTAATGTTTAGTTCGGACAAAATATAATTTTCCAATGATTTTACATCTCCGATATAATCTGGATTTTGATGAATAACAATAACTTCTGGTAGTGGATATTTAATAGGAATTGTTTTACGATCGCGAATAACTCGACCCAATTCAATAACACTTTGCATACTTGCAACAGCCCGTTCGATTTTAACGTCAATTAATTCAACATTTGGTTGAGGTAACATTAAATAATGTACACTTTCTTCTTTATAGTCTGTTAATTCCTTAAGGTACTGATACATCGTTTCTGCCAGGAAAGGTGAAAATGGTGACATCATTTTAATAATATTAAAAAGTACATTAAATAATGTCATTAAACTTTGTTTACAGTCAACCTTTCCACCTTCTCCCTTCAAACGTTTTCTGTTCATTCTTACATACCAGTTTGTTAAGAGATCAATATATTTAGTAAGACGTGGAACTACATTATACAAATGATATAATTCCATTTCTTTTCTAACATATTCTAATAGTGATTGAGTAAAGGATAAAATCCAACAATCCATTATATTTTTACTTTGTATCTCTTTATCAGAATAAATAAAAGATTCTTTATATTCTTGTACATAACTTTCAATGTTTTGCATTAAAAATCTAAAAGCATTGTACCAAGGCAAAAACACATCTTTGATTATATCACGAACACCTTCTTCTTTGAATCGAAGATTTTCAGCTCGTACAACTGGAGAATTAATTAAATATAATCTTAAGGCATCTGCTCCATATTTAGTGACTACTTCCATTGGATCTGGATAATTCTTTTTACGTTTGGACATTTTTTGACCATCACTTGCCAACACCAAACCATTAGCTATTAAATTTTTGAAAGGTGCTTTACCAAATAAAGCAGTTGATATAACAAGCAGAGTATAAAACCAACCACGAGTTTGATCAATACCTTCGGCAATGAAATCCGCAGGAAACGATTCACTAAACTCTTTGACATTTTCAAATGGATAATGATTTTGAGCATAAGGCATTGAACCTGATTCAAACCAACAGTCAAATACCTCCGATATACGTTTTAAAGGTGGATTGCCTGGTATTTTTGATGGAATTTCCAAATGATCGATATTTTCTCTGTGAAGATCTGTAATATTTGTCGAAGTTAATTCTTCAAGTTCAGAAATACTCCCAACGCAGCATATTTCTCCTTTAGATGATATCCAAATAGGAATTGGTGTTCCCCAGTATCGATTTCTACTAACAGCCCAATCTCTAGCTTCCTTCAGCCAATTACCAAATCGTTTATCTTTGACAAAATCAGGAACCCAATATGTTGATGAATTTGCTTGCTGAAGTTCTTCTGTCATTTGTTCTACTCTTATAAACCATGAAGGAACTGCTCTATATATCAATGGTGTATCCGATCGCCAGCAATATGGATAACTGTGTTTAATCTAAAATGTATATACAAAAATATTTTTTCGTAAATTTAAGCCCACTTTACACGACGTATAATTCTACATGAAATTAGTCGTATAATATTATATACAAAATTATACAGGTATTATGTGTTGGTCAATACAACAAAAATGTGTAGTTTTTCTGCTGATTACAATGGTATATACAAAAAAACAATTGCGAGTCCTATTTTCGAACTGCTTGCTTTGATACTCATTTACTTATTTTATATCAAAATTCGTCCTAAGTTTTTGACCTTTCATCTTACGATTGTACTATTACAAAAGTATATATACGACTCGCAATTGTTTTTTTGAGTATGCCATTGTAATCAGCAGAAAAACTACACATTTTTGATGTATTGACCAACATCGTAGCTTCTCTACTAACGAAGTTATCCCATGTGCGGCGACCTGTATTAATATCGTCGTAGCTCTTTTGTTTTTCATTTCTGGGTTATAGTAGTATAAGAAGATTTTGTGCAAAATTTCATTTTCTACCGACTGCTACATAAATATACAGGATGTTCCATTTAAAAAAATCTAATTATCTGAGTTAGCTCTGAAATGTGATGCGCAATTGTTTTTTTGTGTGAAGCATTGTAATCAGCGGAAAAATCACTGTATCTTTGCTAATTTAACCGACTCTGTAGCTCCAAAAATAACGAAGATAGCAATAGTGCGCAGATAACTTTG
>JAFFZR010019059.1:0-22750 GCA_018397195.1 Lethrus apterus | reverse complement strand
TAAGTAAAAATATTAGTTTTTTAGAAACAATTTTCTCGATGCGCCACCTGAAGATAAAGTCGTAAGGCTTTGATATTTTGCATGAATTAGGCTTTTTTATAGGGTCATCGATTGGCAATACAGGAGATTTAAAAAAATTAAAAAAATTTTTTTTTGCCATTTTCACTCCACCCTATTGTATGTGCCTTTAATTTGATTTTTTACTTGTTTCAAAAACATTATCGACTGAAATTAAAACCTTAAAATTCCATTAAATAATTATTCAGTTAATAAATCAATTTTTAATTAATGTGTATTTTTACAGTTACGATGAGAAAAATAAATCGTACTATTATTACAACAATGTAACATCAAAAACACAATGGGAACATCCTTTAGATGAAATCTATAGAGGTTTCGTTGTAAAGAAGAGAGCTGAAAGTCAGTCAATAAGCCAAGGTGAACCGACTGAAGACACAACTTATACAAGAGATGATCTTCCTAGTTACGAAGAGCCTCCACATTTGTCGCCATTTATGCCAAAAGGTTTTGAACCATTGACTCTAGGGGCTCGCAGAAAAGAAATAAAATTATCCCCCCTAAAAGCTAAACCTAAGTTAAGTGAAATAACTCGTAAATATTCCGAAATAAAAGACGGTGATTCTTCTCCTAAATTAATAAAACAAAAATCGGAAGATCATTCAGGATCGGTTTTCCACAACCGCAAATACAACTTACATAAATTTAGCAGTTTCGATGAAAAAAAAGAAGATGTAGTACGCAAAAATGAATTTAAGTTGACGGGAGGAGGCTCCATGTTTCTTAAATCGAATACAAAAGCAGCAGATGTTTTAACGGTAACAGCTGAAAGCAAAGATGATAATTTTTTGTCACCAGATAATCATCACCCTAGGGGAATTTTAAGGGAACGTAGTTTCATGGAAAACTCACGAAGCATGGAGTTTCCAAAAAGTGATAAGTCAGATAAAGACGATGATGACAAAAAAAGTGTCAGATTTAACTTGGATAAAAATCCAGATATAACGTTTGATTTTTCTGATAAAAGCCTCAGCGATGAAGAATTGAAAGATATAAAAAATGAATCGAATGAGATCATCAATGTAAAAATTAATAACAAACCGAAATCACGTTTCATCGTGTCACCTGTAAAAGATGTGTTCAATACACTTTCTGATGATAAAATTGAAGTTGAAAAACAAAATGATCAAAGTAATTTGAAACTTATCAAGTCACTTCCTCAAGATTTTTTGAAACCAATACTTTTAAAGTCAACCGTGCATGACCAGGATGTTTCAGAATCAGAAGATGAATCAGTTGTAAAAAGTGTTGATAAGAATGAAAAGAAGCCTTTAAAATACAAAAAAGCCTCTATGTTTGACAATAACATTTCATCAAAACGGCCAACAAAAAAGGACAAAGATTTAGATGAAAATGAATTGAAAAAAAAACTGAAGAAGGATGTTGAACAAGAGATAAATGTACAAATGGAAGAATTAAGGAAATCTATTTGGGAGGAAAAAAACAATGAGTTGCAAAAGTTCAAGGAAAATATTGAACAGTCACAAAAACTTGAATTGGAAAGAATTCTTGTTGATGAAAAAGCCAATCAAGAAGAACGTATTAAAACGGAACTAGACAATTTAAGAAAAGAAATGGAAAATAAAAACACCGAAACGTTAAACGAAGAGAAATTAAAATTCCAAATACAACTGGAAAATAATAAAAAAGAATTGGAAGAAAAATATCGATTGGAAGAAGAAAATCTGAAGAAAACGTTTTTGGACGAGTTTGAACAAAAGAAACATTGTTTGGAAAAAACGAACAAAGAAAATTTAGAATTATGTGAAAGGGAGTTATACGAAAATTTAAACAAACGTAAAGATGAGCTCATAGTTTCTCATAATGCGATATTAGACCAAATAAGACAAAAACATAATGCAATTATCGATGAACTCAAAAAAGATTACAAATCAGAGGTAAATAAGATTAGTTTGAAAAACACTTATGTTAAATCTCGATTTTTAGGAACTCATAATCCGTAGAGAACATCAAAATTTACTTAGTGAATTACGAAGAAAAAGTAATGCCGAAATAGAATCTGAATCGAATCGTTCACGTGATAGCGGTGATGACAGAATGTTCGAAAAAATTAGATGTGAGAAAAGATTACTAGAAGATAAGTATCGTTGTTTAAAAGAAAAATATTTACGATTAAAAACTGACGTTAAACTAACGATTGAAAAACGCAACAGAAGACGAGAACAAAGTTTGACGACGACTGGTTCTGAAACAGAAAGAAGTAATTCGATAAATAAAGAAAGGTAAGTTTTCATATGTGATTATCAAATTTTTATGTTTTCATTACATTATTAATACAAAAAAATCCTTTATTTGGCATTTAGAGTAACTTACAATAATCCTGTAGATCCACTAGATCCTCCCTTCTCTCTCTCTCTCTCCTTACCCGTCCTTGCAACATTATCGTGTGCTTTTACTTCGCCCCTTTTTCCTTTGTAGTCAGTACACCAGTACCCTCTCCACGTAGGTATTCCAAAGTGCGCTCTTAGCCTCAAACTTGGCCGAGAGTCCCAGTTGATCATTACTGTTTTACAGGTTTTTTACTGATTTTTATATTGAACTGAATGAATGCCAATTATAATGATGCAGATAAATATTATTTTTCTTACGTCAAGTGTTTGTGTATCATTCATATTCATTATTATGTCAGATAAATCTCGTAATACAAATAAAATTGTGTATCATTCTTAAAACTTCTGATTGGTGTTGTGATAAGAGAAGATTGTGAAAAATGACTATTTTCTGTAAGGCATGTATTATTAAGGATTATCCATTTAATATTTAATAATTTAATGTTTGTGTTATTTTTATAGATCCCCACCTCGTTCTCCTTCCATGAATCGTAGAAGTGCAGACAAACCTCCGACTCCAAAACATCAGAGAGCAAACAACTCCGACGTACAAAGGATGAAAGCAGACCATAAAATAACTCGTCAGTTAATCATCCAAGATATGGATACCTCTATGAGTGATCACAGTTTTAAAAACGATGACAAATACAAAAATGATGATTCTTCAGACAGCAATACGAATCAGGGAAGAAGCAGGAAGAAATTATTTTCAAGGCTTAAGAGTTCTTCAACGTCACGCATAAATTCTAACACAAAATCTCGAAAATTGCAAAGATCGTGTTCTCCCGTGGAAAATCTTCGAAGACAATTGCAAAAATTAGAAGATTTAGAAGATCAGTTTCCTGAGAACACACACAGTGACACATATCATTTAAGGTATCCATTTACTGATGATCAGAAATTTGAGGGCAGCTCAGAATTGGAGTTTTTTCGACACAGAATACACCTTGAAAGAGACTCTATCAAGCGAGCTAAGGAAACCTTACGTTCACAGAAATGTTTCTTCCAACAGAGACAAAAAGAACTAAAATTGAAACATGGATCAATGGCCAGACATACTTTGCAACAGCTTTGCCAGGTAAGCGATTACTTATACACTTCATGCGGTATTGACGTTTAACGTTACACTGTGGATTTACAACATAAATTGTATAAATATGTATTGTACTTATATGATAACACAAATGTACAAAATTTCATAATAATAAAAGATTTTTATATTTAAATAAAAAGAAACATCTTTATTGGCATATACTTTATACAAACTATATATCGGCATTTCTCATCTTTTATACCTGGTTGCAAACGATATCTTCACAAGCTAAAATCCTTATCCTCCATCGCAAAATGTCTTGCCGCTTCCTTAAAATATCTCCAACTCAGATATACACAGAATAACATAGTCCACGATAACGAAGAGATTTTAATAGCAGAATAATTAAAAAAGGACGAAATCGATAGGTATACTCAGCTGAAAAAAGATATTGCGTGAAAGAAAAAGTGTAAGAAACCTGCAATTTGCCGTGCATTCGCGTACTGAATGTGAAAGTAACATATGGGATGAAGAGCAAAAATATATATGAAGAAAATGTTAATGAGGATAACAAAAAAATACAATTTGCGTCCAAATAAATGGAAATTCTTGGCTTCCAAATATATTCCGCGTTTAAAGTCCAAAATGTTGTTCCGAGACTGCTTCAGTTTCCATCCTTCGTGTTTTGATCTTTCTGTTACAGATAGAATTTATACGCTCTGAAGTTCCACAAACGTTGCAATGCGACATCCAATTGGAAGCTAAGAATTTTCATTACTTTTTAGCGTGAAACCCTACATTTGAGATTAAAAATGTATTGTCAGAAATCAACCTCAATAAAGGTATTTTGTTATTTAGAATTGTTTATTTTGACTTCAAGACATTTTTCTAATGTTTAAAATTATTGTAATTATTTAAAATAAATATCTTGATTAATAATATTTGAATTGCAAGCAATATTTGATTATCTCTCTATTTTTTTAGTTATATTCAATTCTATTGCAGGAAGAAAAAGAATTAACAGACATGGAAGTGTCACTTCACCGCACTAGAAGTTTACTCGGCGAAAAGGTGATAAGGCTTCGTCACTTAGAACAGTCACTGCAACGTGCCTCACTCACCGATGATCACAATAAAGTAGATGATACGACATTAAGTGACCTGTCATCACATAGTGCTAGTTCAGGTATTAGTTCGACGGAATTTGCAATGGCTGACGGAGTAGGCGGAAAGCCGATACTAAGAGAACATTTTCAGGAATCGTCGGAAATTATTCAAAGTTTGGAAAATCTGAACTCTGAAATTAGGGAAATATGGGAAGTTCTTCACAAACAACAGCAAGCTGGTAATATTACTTCTGGTATGTTATTACCTATTTTTTTACTCAAAATTTGGTGAAATCTCACTATATGAGGAAATTAGATATTCATTAACACATTCCTTATTATTGTTTAGTAGTTCCATCAATACCCTTAGTCTATCCAGATTTGGGATGGCCTGTTTTGGCAGGGACTTCATCCGTACCAGCTCCACCTTCCATACCGACGTTGGCAGACCGTTTGCACAATTATAGACAACACGTAGCTTTAGCTAATGCTCAAAGTACCGTTGTAACACATGCTACTCAGGGTACTACTACAACCTTAGTGGAAAGAACGAGAAATTTACGACACTGGCTTAGACAAGCTGGAATAGATAATTCCAATGACAGTAATACTCAACAAGCAACCCTCTAAGTTATTTTTAAGTATTTCTAAATACATATTCCCTGTACTACATAGAAACATATTAAATGGTAGTTGTTAATTTTAAAACACTTTGCTTACATATTACATAAAACTTATGACAATTATATTCGAATTCAAATTTAGCAATGTAAGTTTTTGCATTTGTTATTTTATATTTTTTATTAATCAGAAAAAACAATATACAGACTGTCCCAGATAGTGTTCTCACTATTGGGATCTCGTAAACTGTAAGAGATAGAGAGTTGGTTAAATGAGACAAAAAGTACGCAAAATCATGGCCTACTTGCTAAAAAAAGAAACATTCAAAATAAACGTCGGTATGGACGCTATAGGCAAAAAAAGAAAAATTGCATTTTAAATTTTCGCTTGTAGCTCAGTTCGATGATAAGATACCGGAATAGTATTTTAACTCTCTATCTCTTACAGTTTACGAGATCCCAATAGTGAGAACACTATCTGGGACATCTGTATGCAATTAAGAGTAATTCTTGACCGTGTAGAAATATTTTGTCTGAATGATGGCATTACTTTCTTTCAGATTCATTTTAAAGTGCAATTGTTACATAAGAATTCAATTCTTTTTAATTTTGTGTGATAATAGTGTAAGCTCAAAAGTATTGCAGTTTGTTGATGCTAAAGAACATTTGTTAAAAGATATAAGACTTCATAACACAGAAAATTATCTGCATTATACAGCATTAGCTTTGTAATATATATTGCATGTTCTAATAGTGGGTTTTCTTCTGATTGTGGATAAACTGAGACAAATAAATTTTAGAAACCCATATTTTCATCACTTTTTTTGTTTCTGTATATTTTTAATTTAGCTTGTATTTCTTGTTTGTTGTAAATGGATGAATTTGTAGATATTGCAGGATCAATATTTTTTTGTTTTATTTTTTCTGTATCAGATGCATAATCAGAGAAAATCATGTTATTCACTGTATATGCAATATATTATAGGTATTAACATAGAAAAATTTCTGCAACTTACGTTGTTGAATTTTTTGAGTATATAGACTAGTAAATAAAATTATATATTAATGTTATATTAAAGCTATCTAGTCATGATCTATTAGTATTAACATTCAGTATGAAGGGCAAATAAAAAGCATCTTCTGTGACCAGAACAGTCGCTTTTCAGAAAACGTTTGGTGCTGGAAAGTGAGTGTAGAAAACAGGTTGGCTACCGACACCTGCCAGTTTGTCGTTCAACTATGTCTTACCAAAAACATTAAGGAAACTGATTTTCTGTGATAATATAAAGGTTTTACTGAATGAGTATTATTTGTGACATTTTTTCTTTTTTCTACAAATAAAACAATGTGTTTCGGAATATTGTATCTTATACATAAAAGTATATGTACAAGTTTTCATGATGCACAAATTAATTTTATTTGTTGATATTTACATAATTTATAATTAATATTTCTTTATATTTATTTTTTTAAATTAAAATTTATTAATTTGTGTACATACATATATTTGGAACAACATATACTTTGATTACTTAAACAATTTAATTTATACTTTTGGGGCAGGTTGTCAATTAATGTATTTAAATATAAATACGCAAAAATAAGTTGTGTTGAATTTTTTAGAATTATTAAAATTTACGAAAGAATGAAATGTTGTACCGTGCCAAGTTTTTGATTAATCGTAGAATACCTTTCAGTAGAAGAGTCGAGAAATAGGATTATGTGACGTCATCAACACAATTTTGTTCACATAGTTTTTGTAGATTTGCATTGAATAAAAAATGTTGACACATGCTCACTATTATCTTAGTTTGCAAATGTACTAGTCTAATTTTAGGCTTGTTTGTTTGTACACCAGACATACTGTAACTTGCACACAAGTATAATTTCTTACCTGGAATACTTCAAACCGATAGTATTATACAAACGAACAAACCTTTAGTATGGTAAAAGTAGTAAAAATACCTTCCAGCTTTTGTCTATAAAACGACGGAGCTCCATTTCTTCATTTTGTTGTAGAAAATAAAACTATGTATAAATATTTATAGAAATGATTTTGTGTCAGAAATGCTTACCGTTAACTTTGTATCTGTGATATATAATTTGATCTAATTACTATTTATCTATTCTCATATTTCATAATATTCTGTCGATTCAATTGTAATTGCACGATGCATTGTGTATATGAAAAATAAATGCAACACATTTGAACGTTATTTATTGAAAACCTTTATTCTTAATTTACAAAGTTAACATGCCTGCTTTAATTTGCTTACGTTCTTTAGCTTTCACTTGCGCAGCAATGCGATCTAAATCACGTCTACCTTGGTTTGTAATTTTACGCCCACCATCGGACGATTTTTCGATAAGTTTCAAAGCTTCCAGACTTTGAAGTGATTTGCGAGCAATGCTACCCGCAGATCTGCAGAAATGAGAAGGAAGAGTGCCGTTACGTTTACGTCCACCGAAAATTTTCGTCACAGATCCAACTCCAATTGGAGAACGAATGTAAATATGTCTAATTACTGCCGCACATCGAATGTAATACCAATCGGGGTCGTAGGGAGCAAGTTCCTTAGCACGAGATGTCTTCACAATATCAACCCATTCTGGAACTTTTAGTTTACCAGATCTGTAAATGTGGTTATGTTTATCTTTTACATATTGCATTTAAAACACTTACTTTTTTAAAAACTGTGCGAAAGCTTTCACAAACTTGTGTTGGTCGACGTCTTTTAACGTTACAGAAGGCATTTTCTGTAAAATTACAAATAGTAATACACACGTGTACGATGTATGTTATAAAAAAAATTTCTTGAAATATCAGTCCTTACTTATAAAACCACAAAATATATAAATATTACAAAGTTATTATATTAAATATTGTCAAATTTAAGGAAGTATAATAACACATTTAAAATAAAATACGACAAACCTGTCCGTTTCGATAAGTAAATAACGGAAAAGGAAACTAATACCACCACAAACTACCTATTAGTTATTTTGCGCGGCAAATTTAAAATTAAATTCAAATCGACTAATTTATTTTATTTTATATTTATTATTGTATTATTATTCAATATTTAATGGCAATAAAAAAAACTCTTATTTGAAAGTGAAATGCTTTCTACAACAAAGCGGTTATCAAAAAAATAAATAAAAATAAAACTAATGCATGTTCAAAAGAGCGAATATGTTATTCAAACATCCTCAAATGAAATACTGCATTAAAATAAAAATATAACTGTGGGTAGTAAATAATATATGAAAGCAAAAACGTCTCAATCTTTATTATCATCTAATATGAACATTTTCAACTTCAAGCGGCTTCAAATTTTTAGATTTTCTAGATCTTTTTCTTCGTTTCTTTAATAATTTTTCTTCTTCCTCATCAGGATCTAGACCCTCTAAAATCCATTCCTTGCGTTTATTAATCATTTTTTTCTCATAGAAATCTTTCTCGTCTAATTTTATATATGCTTCACTTTCAGCCACAGAAATTTGGGTGAAAATTTTACCAACCTCAAAATCTAAAATTGATAACCGACATTATATTTTCAATCCAATTCGTGTTTACATACCATCTATTTTAAATTCTGTTAATTTAACATTTACGAGGTCCTCAATTGATTTTAATGACGAAATATCGAAAGGGCTAACGAGAGTTATAGCTTTACCACCTCGACCAGCTCTTGCTGTTCGACCAACTCGATGAATGTACTCTTTTGGTATTTTTGGTACATTATGATTGATTACTAGTTGCACTGCAGGAATGTCTAAACCTCTACTTGCTACGTCTGTTGCAATTAGAATTCGTACTCTGTTTGATTTAAACCTTGCTAAAGCAGCCATTCTTTGAGTTTGTGGTAACATTGCATGTAAAGCAACATTTTCAAATCCTACATCAGTTAGCATCATTGAAAGTATTTGACATTTTCTGAAACAAAGTTAATTAAATAAAGAAAATGAGCTAGACCTCAATGATTTACTTGCATGTGTCAGTAAAAATCATAATACTTTCGTCACTATCGACAGATCTGTAAGTCCTTATGGTTTCAACCAAATATGCATCACGTACATCTTTGGGACATAACACATAGTGTTGTACTAAATGTTCAACTGTGGCAACATCAGCAGGAGTTTCATATAAAAATACCTCTTTACCGGTAACTTCTTTTAACTTTTCCAAAGTGTCAGTAATAGTTGCCGAGAAAAATAAATTTTGTCTACTTTTAGACAAAACCCCAAAAATTGTTTTGATTTGTTTATCAAAATATCCACTGAGCAAGCGATCAGCTTCATCAAGTACCAAAAACTTTATTCGTGACAAACTAAAAGTGTTACAACTTTCAATATGATCGGCAAGTCTTCCTGGAGTAGCAACTACTATATGTGGTTTCTTTGCCAATTCTTGACCTTGAGAAACCATATCCATTCCGCCGACAATTACACAATGCCTTAAATTCATAGGTTTACCGATAATGGCAAACTGATCTGCAATTTGATAGGCAAGTTCTCTCGTTGGCGTTAATATTAACGCAAAAATACCATATGGATCTTCGCATAATTGTTGTAAGATTGGAAGAGCAAATGCAAGTGTTTTTCCACTACCAGTTTTTGCAGCACCTATACAATCTTTACCCTTTAGTATCTCCGGTATACAGTTTATTTGAATTGGGGTTGGATGACGTACACCTACAATACGATCAATAGAAAAAGTTTAAATGAACTTAAATTATTAAACCTATTGTTGTGCATTGTCGAATTAACCAGGATTGCAATTTTAAATCGGAAAATGTTGTATCTGTCATGTTAATAACCTAAAACCACATGTTTATGACAGTTGTCAAAACCAGTCAAAATACTAAGGTGGAAACTATCGTGGACATGGAGAAAGATGATGAATTTCTTTATGGATTTTTCGTACATATTTCACAGACTTGCTTTGAAAAGGCAAAAGATCATGTGGTGTGTTTATTTTGCATGGTTTGTTCAAATACTGTTAACATGAAGACCGTATCCTTCTTTTAGGAAAAAGAAAGACAAACCAAAACAACCAGTTTGGGAACATCCATGATATTGTCACAGTTATTACAAATCAGTCTGGCCGAGAAGAGTTACATGGAAATTGGTTTTCTGCAGAATAAAAACAAAGGATTCTTACGGAAAGATGTAAGAATACCAATCCTGATCCTTTACTTATTTAATTATAGCAGCATTTAATATTAACTTTCTCAAATGATTTTTACAGTTTTACGTTACTAAATAGTGGTGGTGGTTTTTATGATCTTTATACATATCTATGTGGTACAAACAAATCTGCAAGAGTTATTATTATTATTTTTGGGTTCATACACATACTAGTGAAATAATTAATTTTAGTTTTATACTTATAATCTTATGTATAATAACAAGTTTCCATGTGCCCCAATTTTTATTATAGAATTCTTTGAGAGCTCTATATGAAACTATAAAAACTGAAGTTAAAAAAATTGAAGAACAGTACAAAACTTCAAATCAAGATAAAAAAATAATTAATTACTGTCAGAACATAGTCCAATTTCTAACAGCCAGGATACATTTGATAGATTTGTAAATTTGAAATTTTTACATAGAAAAATGCTTTAAACAGTATGTTTTAGTTATGAAAAAGTATATAACACGGGAAGTAACAAAGCGCTTAGATTCAACGAACTGTTGATACACATTGATAGTATAATTGAAAAGCACATACTGGGTTTTACAGATATTTCTTTGACACCGATTAAAGCAATTTTCGTCTTGGAATGTCAAATATTGTCGAATCTTTTCAAAGCCTTAACTGAGCTTCAAAGGTTGCAATTTCTACCAACATTAGCTTTGATTCATGGTGCTCATTCGCGACTATGTGTATGGGAAAGTAAATTACAAAACAGAGAGGTAAATAAGAATCACATACGCAAAAAAAATTAATAAATAAATGATATTTCAGACATGGAAACTTGGTTTTTTAAAAAATAATCAACTACCCTTATTATTTCAATGGCTTTTAAAACTGAAAGGTGTAATTTTAAGTAAATACAGTTTGTATTTTCATGATACATTAGGTCAGCAAACCACACCTAGCGATATGAGGCAGTGGTGTTCGAAGCTACATTATGATAATTATCAGAAGTAAGTTAAAAACACATGTAACAAAAAGGAGAAATAAGCCATTAATTTAAATTATCCTCCAATTTGTGCGTTTCTTATTTCGCATTTAGTGCCACCTGTTGATAGAGTGATGGCGAATACGAAATTAATATTGAACAGTTTCTGTCCACTAGGTGGTGCTGTAAAATTTTCGTTAATTTCAAAATTAATATTGAACAGTTTCTCTCCACTAGATGGTACTGTAAAATTTTCGTTAATTTCAAAAATTATTTTATGGTTCCAGAATGGTTACATTTCAAAGAAAGTATGATGCAAAATCTGTACTGATATTATCTGATAATCAAGTTAGTTGTGATACCACTGAATATGATTGCTATCCGATAATAGTTTCGTATCCGCAGGTAGGTGTACACTTTTTATTTTTTGTACCTTTATCGTTTTTATTTTAGAAAAGTTTGCCACAAGTTGATTTACTTTTGAAAATGATTTCTGAAACGGCTAGCGATCTTGCAATTATTGACAAAACAATATATAAGTTTATATCACAGGTTAGTTTTAAAAAAGATATATTCATAAAACAACATTTAAATTTTAGGAACAATGTTCATTTGTCCTAACTACCATTGAACCAAACATTTATTTGGTGCTAATATTTGGAGCCAAGAAAACCGAAAAAGATTCATATATAAGTAATTTTATATTAGATTTGTGTATAAATTTAAGATGTACTAAAGTTTTTTTAAGTTTGAAAACTCAGTCTAAATAAATTTTAAAATGTCAAATATGCATTATTTAAATGTCATTTTTATATGTACAAATTTATGTGTTATAAATCTTACTTTCTTAGGAACAGTTGAAAGTGCGCATCTAAATAATTTTCATGTGTCAGCCATTTTATAGTTTTGTGTTTAACAGGAAGTTAGGTTTCTGATTTTCGAAATAAAACCAAGATGATGCGCTTGAGAAATTTTAAATTTCCATTAGCAAGTAACATTTTGCGAAGAACATTCAGCGATGCTGCGAAACCCGCACCTAAACCTGAATCTACCGGTCATTTTACGCAGGACGTTCAATGTAAGTAGTTAATTCAGTTAATGTTGATATTTGTATAATTTATTTTTGTAGCTACGTCTGGTGCGTCAATTGATCAGCCGAAGTCAAATGTTGATGTTTTTATGAAATCGAATGTATTTGTGAAAGTTGGCCAGATGGAATCAATTCCGGAAGCGGTGCCAAAAACGGCGGCGTCATTTGACGACGTTCCAGGGCCTACTACACTGAAAAGAATTTCAAAATTTTGGACTTTCGTTCCTGTCATTGGTACACAAGTTACCGCCAGTACAATGCAATATCTTCTAAGCGCCGGTAAACTCTTTGGTAAATTGTATTTGTATTCATAGGTTACAATATACATGCATATTTAAGACGAATTGACATTAAAAATGTTTTGTATTTAGGTAGTCAATTAAGTTGGGGTAACAATCTGTGGTTGTTCAGATATCTCTTAGATGAATACGGACCGGTTGTTAGACTTCATGGTCCTTTTGGCGGTGACGTGGTTATTTTAAGCAGACCAGAACATGCAAGCGTTGTGTTTCAAAATGAAGGACCTTATCCAATTCGTTCAACTTTAGACTGCGTTGAGAAATACCGTTTGCAGTATCGAAAGTACAAACAAGCTGGACCTTTTGTTATGTAAGTATAAACATTTTTTTTTATATTTAGACAATTGGTTTTAATTTGCTTTAATTTGATTTATTTAATATTACCACAATTTTTAAAAACTGCACTAAAAATAATGAAATATTTTGCAAGTTTGTATAAATAATATTAAACTTAGTAATTTTCATATAGGTACGGTCCTGAATGGGAAAAACTCAGAAAATCAATTGAGCAGCCACTTTTAAGTTCACTTTCTTACCAATACAATAAAATTGACCAAACTTCTAACGAGCTGATAGAAAGGACTCTTAGTATTAGAAACAGACAACATGAAGTTCCAAAAAATTTTGAAAATGAATTGCATAAGTGGAGTTTGGAATGTCTTTGTTCAGTGATGTTTAACAAACACATAGGAATCTTGGATCCCCGAGGTTTAAGTTCTACATCTGAACCGGCTGTATTACTGGAAAGTTTGAATGGTGCAACTGAAGCAATTAAGAAATGTGAATACGGTAAGTTATAATAATAATAATGCCTTTTATTTAAATAATTTATAATAGTATGAAAACAAATATGTATATAATTATTTGATATGGCGAGGTTCAGTACAGTAATATGAATTATTACTGTTTTTTATTTAATCCAACACTATATATACATATAATAATATATTTAATTAATTAGGTTTACATCTGTGGAAGTTCTTTGAAACTCCAGCGTGGAAATCTCTAGTTATGAACTGTGATACAATAGACAATATTCTCACAAAATATATTAGAAAAGCTCAGGATAAACTAAGAGAACGTAAAAGTAAAGGGGTTGATATAAAACCCAACGAAATGTCATTAATGGAATGTTTTTTGCTGAAGGATTCAGTAGTCCCTGAAGACATGCAAACTATTTTATTAGATATGATGTTGATCGGTGTAAATACAACCTCTCATGCTGTTGCATTTTTGTTGTATCATTTGTCTCGTTATCCAAGAACTCAGCAGAAGTTATATGATGAGTTTAAGAATTTACCAGCAAAAATTGAAAAGGAGAAGCTTATTGCATTACCTTACTTGAAAGCTTGTATTAAAGAAAGTTTACGTTTACAACCTCCTATGCCAATCCTTAGTCGTATTCTTACAAAAGATATTGTCGTCCATGGATATAAGATTCCTAAATCTACGTACATTCTTATGGCCACCAAGTTGTCAAGTTTAAGAGAAGAACACTTTGATGATGCTACTAAATTTAAACCAGAACGTTGGATAAATCTTGAAGTAGCAAAAGGCATGGAATCGTTGGCAACAATTCCCTTTGGTTACGGTGCTAAGGCTTGTTTAGCAAAAGACCTGGCAGAAGTTGAGATAAGCTTGTTGATTTATAAGGTAATATATTTACAAAAATTTACTTCATACATAAATTGACGCGGTCTTAATTTTTGGGCATTGTTACACGATATTGCCCTCTATATCAAAGTAACATATGTGTATATTAAAATCAAGTAACTCTTTCTGCTGTCATTATAAAAGTCATGTTCAAATAAGATTTATCGTACATTAATCAATTTTGATTGTGTGACTTAAATATAACATTATTTAAAATTTAAGTGCCAATTTTTGTTCTTTTCAGCTTTTACGTAAATTTAGAATTGAGTACCATTATGGTGATATTGGTAGCACAAATCGACTAATAGCATCACCAAATCGTCCTTTGAAATTCAGATTTGTTGATCGCATCTAATTTTTTTTGTTTCCAATTTATTGTAATCTTAACATTGTTCTTAAAGTGCACATTTGTATTTAATAAGTTGTTAAGTATTGTTTGTTGAGTCAAAATTAAATTCATTATTAATGCATTTATGTTAATAAATTTATATGTATAAGTTTATATTGTGTTGCATATTGCTAATGAATTTAACCTAGACTACAATGATTTTGTATTGAAATAAAAGAAAAATTTAATTCAAAGCTTATTTTAATTGTAGAACAACAGTACGAAGTCACAAATTATTCGCAGTACTATCTAATCTAAGCATAATGAAATATACACGAACAAACACCGAATGCAGATGGAGTAATATAATTTGCAAAATATGAAATATTTACAAATCTCATTACACAAACTGCATGTACAATATCAGATACCTTGAACACAATATTTTTATTAGTGTATTAACTATATGACACACAAAAATTAAAGCAATTATGTATGTGCTAGGTGGTTTGAATTAAAGAAATGTTAAGTTATCTACACTACAAGTGAATAGTGTTCATTTTTCAAGTGTCGTACAAAATGAGTTGATGATAATGAATAACGTAGAAATTAATAGTTTTTACTTATTAATCTAAATGTTTACTTACTTGTAAAAGCAACATCATCAGAAAAGTTAAAAAAAATCCATAACTATAAAATTTAATTATGGAAGAAAGTAAAATGTTTTATTATAGTTCATATTTAAAAATTAAACAGAATATTCATGTTCATCATATTGTTACTATTTATCTTTCACTCTTAGCAATCAACCAATAAAACTCGAAATTGTAATAAAATATATTTATTACTAAATATTATTTCTATATACTCAGCATAAGCATAAGCTGGAGTATATAGAAGTCGTAACGAGGGACGCAATAGGGCATAATAAATGTAAAGTTTGATTCATTAATTATATTTTCATATTCATATTCATTATTTCAACCATTTAAACTAATTGATGAAACAAATTTATAGTAAAATAGTAAAAGTAATAAATACATTTTATTACAATTTCGAGTTTTATTGGTTGATTGTTCAAGAGTAAAAGATAAATATAATTTCAATCATGTTCAACCAAGAATTTGACACTAATAATATTATTACTATAAAGTGATAATTTTAAAGCAATTCCAGTAGTGCAACATTGTCTTACCAGGTACTTCTGTAGGATCAAATTAATGTATAGCTCTCCGTAACAAAACTTACTAAGCAAAGGTACAATTTATATCAACTGTATTGATATTTTATTTCTTTACGAAAATGTATAACAAAAATTCATTAAATCATAAAAGGTATACATTATCATAATTTGTTAATGTGGTCACAAGTTATACAAGTAAACATTTAGTGGCTAGTGTCAAAATTTAATCATTAAAAAAGTCTATCTATGTAAGTACATTTCTGCAGATTTTTCTACTTAACTACAATCTGCACACAGGTAATTTTAATTTTTCTGATTTATGTGTATTGTATGACGACAAAAATTATTTGAATGTGAGAAATATTAATTTGTAAATAAAAACAAGAAATTATCATTTATCTACAAAATGAGATTCTTTTAATATATTCAAACATAATAAAATAAAACATATAAAAATACAAATAACTTCTTAGTTGAAATATTAAACTTAACAATTACAACAAAAATTATAATGAAATTGATAAATGAGTAAAAACAATTTCAAACAAACAAACTCATGTAATAAGTCTCGGACTATGTAATCCACTTGTTTGGAAATCTAATTCTGGATCATGTGATGTTCCAGGAGCACCCCAATCATATAAACCATGTGAATTTGCTAATCTATGTGTTAACCGATGGGCTATCGAAAAACCTCCACTGCCTTCAAGTTGTGTAAGAACAATTATCACTTGTCTATGAAGCGGTGGAACTGAATCAACGGTTTTTAAAGTACCTCGAGTTGACACTACATTGTAACTTTCTTGACAATCACATTTTACATGTATCCATTTATTTTCGTGACGATTTTCTACCATTACAACTAATCCAGCCCAGCCTTTTGTCAGGTAATAAGCAGTCATGCCTTCACGTCCTTCATGGCGTTGTCCTTTCGCCAATGTTAAAGATATTATTGAATCTGCTAAGATTTGAGACGGTGGAGAAATTTGTTCAGCTAATACTTTTTTCGAACTATGTATTGCTAGAACATATCTAAAAAGAAAATGAAATAAAATACCTAACAATTACATTAATTATAAAGAACAGCTGTTGCATGATAATAATAGCTATTTGTATTAAAACCCCGCAGGAAAAAAAGATTGTCATGATTTTTGTGTTAAACTTAAATTATCAAAAATGCCATAAAATTAAATCTAAATTAAAAATTCAATTTTTAACGATGCCTTTGATATCCATTGTATCCAACAGGTATCTAAACAAAACAAACAAACAACAGGGAGCAATCACTTTTTCCTACCAGTGGGAGGCAAAATAAATATACCTTGGGTAACAAATGGCATCGTCTAATCCTGTATGCCAGTGGTTGAAAGCCAGGGGTACTACAATATACTCGGCAGGTTCAAGCATTTTATTACATCCTACAAATCCTCGTACTTGTCTCTTACTATGTTCTACAAGACTACCGATATTTGGCGAATTATGCCTTGCTTTAAATAAAACCACGCACAAATCCAATTGCGAACGTTGTGACTTTTCAGATTTTCTTTGTCCTTCCTATAAATACATTACATATTTCCATTTTGTCTATACAAAGTGGCTACTAAAAAGGAGACACTTTTTTCATGTGCTCAAGAGATAAAGCTACAGAAGACAATAGAACAGAAATGCTGGCAACACCGACCGAGTATGTATTTGCCTACGATTTTAAAAAGGGAAATGGAATAACAGAAGTATCTCTACTTTTAGTAGCCACTTGTATATAAAACATACCTGAAATAATGTGAAATCTACTTCTGTCGGTTCAAGAATAGTTAATAGTATACAAGATAAATGCTGCTGTGATGCTAATGGTGGTAAAATTCCCGATAATCTAATTTCATTCCAACCATTTCTAGCTTTACAAATATCGATACAATCAAAATATTTAAGAACGTCATTAAAAGATATCCAAAACGTTCCATCCTTTGAACCACCTGGCATCAATTCATTTTTTAATTCTGCAGTCCATAAAGGTGAATCATCAGACCAATCACCAGTCCACACATAATGACCTGCAATAATAAATTAATGTTTCAAAAAGTATTTATAATAATCGAAACCAAACAAATAACATAACATGGTCAATTATTTTCATAAAGAGTAGACAGATAATGGATAATACTCCATGTATTCAGATAAAAGTAGAAAAATCCAATTTCTGGAGTGAATAAAGCTGATTTAATGTTTTTTTTTTTTTTTAATTAGCGAGTCTTAAATAAAAACGTAGGGGAAATATTCAAAGTAAAAGCTTTTGCAAAATTCGAAATCATATGGATGGATCAGATAATTGAAGATAAATAATTCTACCATGTTAGTACACCATTTGTGAAGAGGGTAATTTGGAGAACAGTGTAAAATTGCACAAACAAATTAAGATTAAAATTTGTTATGTATATTATATAACATTATATAACAATTATAACACGTATTTTTATTTTATTTTACTGTACTTAATTTGTATGTATATGACAATGTCGACGTTCCTCGGAATCTTATGACAATAAACATTTATTATTATTATTATTATTAAAGTGTACGACATTAAACATAAAATTAATAAAAATACATGCGATGTACACATAAAGAAACATACCCCAAGGATTTCTTAATTGTAATAAACGATGTTCTTGTACATCTCTAACATCAAGAAGAGAATATGCATGTCTAGGTCTTAAACCTTTGCTTTGATATTCTGACTCATCAACTTTCATGTTTCCTCCCCCACAAGAAACGCCCATCAAAAATAAGGCTTGCCTTGACGATAGCAATCTAATGAATTAGATTAATAACAATACAAAACTAATATAAAATACGTACTGAGCCCAAATCAAATCTGTATCTAGTTCTTCTTCAGCTGGTGCGGGAATAGAAGATGCCTGTAAAGGAATGCTTTCACATGGTGCTCCTGTAAGTGTTGCAAGACCTTCAATTGCACGACCGGATACGAGCGCCTCATAGCAACCATGTATTTTCGCAACAGCTTTTTCTATTAACGGCACCCAAAGTTGTTTTCTTTTTGCCTTAAAATTACCTTTCAATGAATTAAATTATTATGAAATGCATCGTATACTTGAGAATAAAATAAATGTTGCCTTTTATCACATGGAAAAAAGTCATCAACTAAAACTGTTGTCCAATGACCATCTTTACATAAACGAACTTGATAGACGCCTTGTTGACATACTTCCCGAGTTATTAAAACAGCTCGAACCAAATCCTCTCTTTCTGCTAAAACAGCTAAGGCACTCAAAAGCCAGCAGTTACCTAAAACTCCTGTAAGAAATAGAAGAATCAAATGAAAAATATTGTTTTCAACAAATAAAATGTTATTATTTACCTTGTGATATATCAGATGGTAATGGTTTTCTGAATACAGCCCAAGGTAAATCCTTATGAGGATCATCATCAAAATTTATATCTCTTAACCTTCGCCATTTAACAGAATGTGCGTCCTTATTTTCTGCAGGACAATAATATAAACTACTTGAAGCTGGAGGAAATGTGTCATCAATATAACTTTGTTTTTTCAATTTGCAATACCGTACTATATAATGCCAATGCTTATTTGCAAGTTCTTCTTGCGAAAGCCTTGTCGGTTGTTCCGGAGGTGTATCAGTTAAATCAACTCTCATATTCATACACATATCACAAACTATTTGAGACTTTGTATTTTCAAATGTACATATGACACAATGCCATACTTTAGTCAGATATGATGAATTGTTATTTGATGATGTACCTAAAATATAAGGTTATATTTATACACTTTCATTAATTTATAAAAATTACCCTGATCAAGGTCTGTGCACAAGTTAATTCTTCCCTTGATTTTACTAGACGATTTTTGTACATAATTTACTTTAGCGTATGCTATTCTTGTATTGTGTTTTTTCGAGCTATGCCTCGGTGATGGACTTCTACAAGTTACCGGTCCCGGTATATCTAAAGTATTTTTTTCCGTTTTGCAAGCTTTACATGTTGATATAACAAGCGGGTTTTTTAATGTACATTTAGCACAAGACCAAAATTCTCCTTTGCGTAGTGTCGAATCATTTGTTATTGCTAAAGATTTTAATTTTGAACCATAACAAGCCTCACATGTTAGACAATTTCCACTATTTACGAGTGTACATTTCTTACAAGTCCATTTCTGTTCTTCTGCATTAATATCCTCGCCTAAAATAAATTCACAAAAAAATTTAAAACATAATTGATTCGGTTGGAACACACACACTAATTAAATATTTTCATGCAGACTATATTCTTATTTGTCATTCATTGTGTATATTTTGTGCCAATTGACTTATCTTTGGTTTTAGTTTATATACAGGTATTTAACCAATTAAATAGATACCTGGTAAAAGTTGAAAATCATCATCCAAATCTTGATCTAAAGTGGCAATAGGTACAGGTAACGATACTGACTCATTCCACTTGATTGGCCTAAATATATAATAATTTACTTAATTAGATACTTAAATGAGTTACATTATCAATAAATTTATGCAACAAGTAATTTTATTTATAAACTGTTTCAATGTAACAGCTTTCATAAGAGGTAATTTAATTCACTGACAATGAATATGACTATTGCTTTGAAACTCTCACACCTTAAATAAATCATGTATGTGATAATGAAATAATACTCACAATGCCAAACTTCTATCTTCCGTAACAGTAATTGTGCATGGTTGACTCCGTAAACAATTGCATACTTCACAACTATCAGCATCCAAAGAATTGTAAGCAAAAGAACATTGAATGCAAGTCCATCTTCTTTCTTTGAAACTCCACGATGATGTTGGACTATTTTTTAGTGATTCTAAACTAAAATTAAATTAATAATTACTCATTTATTATGTAAGATGTTTGAGTTTCTTGTCCAATAAGGCAGCCAAGCAAAATATCTTTTTGTAAAAAACTAATGTGAATAATTATTATAAATATAGATCTATCGTTTTTTAATTCAAAATGATTGAAAATAATACTCACATTTCGTTATGTTTCTTAGAATCGAAAACATATTTAGGTTTCTGTGCATCGATAATACTTTGATTTTCATACACGTGAGATTTTTCTTTTTCTGGTTCAGTTATACCAATATAAGTGTAAATAGTATCACCAACTGCACCTTCAGCTGAAGCTATTTCACTTGCACTTCTGTTTAAGATGCCAAAACGACCTGTTTCATTTACCATCGACTGTGATGCTTGTATGTCAGTCATCGAAGTACTCGATTTCGGAAACGGCTGAAATATATCGCTACCCAAGCTTCTTCTATTCAAATTCGATGCGTTTAAATTTTGTGAATGTGGAAGTTCCGAAAATGATCTTCGATATATAGGTTTCTGCTGTGTAAAACCTTGTGAAGGATGACGAAGAGCTTCATTGTCTGTCCAATTGTCAACCTGATATAATGAATTTATGTTTATTAAAAAAGATATATTAAAAAATGTCTACTAATAAGAAAAATAAGTATTTAAAAACACATACTCTACTTCAAAATAAAGAAAGTTACCTTAATGATTACACTTGGACTAATGTTGCTGTTTAAATCTTGAGCGATTGGAGATTCACAAGCTTCACATACTAGCGAGTCAGGAGGGTTCAATAACGTACACCTTTTACATGTCCAAGTTGTATTTTTAAATTTCCACGGATAGTTATTACTCAAGCATTTTATCTCACTTTTGTCACTGGAATAATTTATACCACTGGCGGTAGTTCTAACATTGTTCGGTATAACTCCATCTATTGTAGAATCACAGTTGCTTTGTTGAGCTACGGAACAACTTAAGCTTTTTATATTTGACAAAGAAATAAAATTGGGTTTATTTTGTTGACAATTACACGTCTGCAGTTTATCGTAATTTAATATGTCGTAATTTCGAAACAAGGCATTTGTATTTTTTACGTTCTGTGGATGTTCAACCGGCGTTAAGCTTACGGATGCACAATTTTTACAAAACGAGTTTGCAACGTTCATCATATCTGAATCACCATTACACACTAAACACTTTATCGAACAAGTATTTTGAATTATTAAACATTTGTCGCACTTTTTAAATTTGGGTAAATTTATAACGCTGGAATATCGTCGGATGGAATGTTTTGTTTTATTGTGGAAATGTTTCACTGATGTTGTTCGATGCAACAGAAACAATGAATTAAATATTGTATTCTTTAATAGGGCAGAACATGAATTCGTTTCTGTTTTGCTGGAATAATAAAAAGTCAATGATAAACAATTATTGATCTTTTATTAGGGAGGATAAGCTTTAATAGAATGGAATGTTTACCTGATTAAGTATTGGTTGGTTGCTGACTTTTGATTAGACCTCACTCTGCGTATAACTGTGCAGTTGGAGCTGCCACCAGAATTGACCGAAAAGGAGTCTTGACGGCAATTTTCTTTGTTCGAGTCTAATTGGCGTGAAGAACCACAACGAATACACAAGACCTGTTCAGTTGGATTTATTAAATTACATTCAGTGCAATGCCATTGCAGAACTGATGCAATGGCACCCATAATTCGCACATGATTATTATATTTTATGTCAACAGACCATCTTTAAACAGCTGATGCATATATTTACATAAAAATTCGCCATTTTGTACGCATGCGCTTGTTATTTTCTGCAAATTGTCGTATCTTTTATGCATAAGCGTTTTCGATTGTGAACGGTATCAAGCGGTATGATGAAATTGACAGACCGTTCATTTTCGATTGCAATTTGATGACGTAATTTTCATACCGGGTTAGAAGCGGTCCGTCAATTTCTGTGACCGGCTTTAAAGAACGGTATCAGAGCGGTATCACGAGCGGTATGTGTCTATCTTTG
>JAFFZR010019058.1:9969-23243 GCA_018397195.1 Lethrus apterus | reverse complement strand
TGTTTTCTAGTCCACTATTATTAGGACGTTGTATCAAAATTAATGTTTGGTTTCTATACTTAATAATAATATATCTGAATGTTACCTGTAAATTTGTCTACCTTCCTCTATGTGATCGTTTACAACTAAATAAAGTAACTTACGATACAAATTGTGGAATCCTGGAAGTGTATCTTTTCCAAGGAGAATATGTTAAACAGCATGTTTCCCAAGTAACATGCTGGAATCTGGATAAATCGGTTTGGTTTAACTTGGGTGGCGCCCTCTAAATTATGACTATTCCTGGACTTATTTTAACGACATATCTTTGAACTGCACGCCGTCTCCTGAGCTAGTCGTGAGCCCGGTTTAAGGTGAGTAAATCAGCGAATTTTTCGTATCAGCTCCATAATTTTGTTTTCTTCCGTTAGGACTATTTCTTTATTATCTTTAATGTTCACTATTGTATACGTCTTCCGCTCTCTCATGTTTCTAAGTGCTCCGAAGAATAACTTCTGATTCTCGTTATATGCGGTTTTCATCTTTTGCCGTACTTTATCCGTAGTCTGAATTCTTCCTTGTAGTTAAATAATTTTTCCATTTTATCTTCGAGAGCTATTTTCACCCTTTTTATCCACCAGTTTGTTCCACATGTTTTTTCCGCTGCAACTAGTATTATATCTTTAAGATCTCCCCACCTTTCCGCTATTTCTGGTTTTCTATGTTTTCTCTTTATCAAGTTTCAGTATTTTTCATTTTTCCCTTAATCTTAATTTGTAGCATTTCATTTTTTCATTTATGACTTTCCTTTTTTGCTTCTCGTTTCTCTATTTTATTTCATTTCTAGTAAGAATTAATCGTTTCCTATTTCGGGACCCCTTCTGGCTCTTATGTCTTTAACTTTATTCCTGATTTCGCTATCGACCCTCACTTCTAAAGGGTACTTAGTTATTCTATGAATTCTTTGTTTCTTATTAGTAACTAATATAACGATTAAAATCGATGGTCACTTAAATTAGTAAAAATTGGTGCTATATCAATAAGACAATGTTAAATATCGTTGTTCTTCACAATTTGTTTCACATCTATCATAAAATAATTGTTTTTTGTTCTATTGTGGGTATTTAGAACATTAAATTCCAGCAGCTCATCGTGGGTTCCGGTTTGACTAATGTCGAGGAAATATATGCACACTGTAATGACTCTTCGCAATTAACTATATAGCTTCTCGATAGTTAAGTTTTCCATTTCAAGAACTCCGTATTCTTGAAATTCGGGGCTAAATAATAGCTGGTTTTAAAGCTGTATTCAATTAATCGCCACATTGAAAATCTAAGGCCGTTATTTTGCAAAGCAGCTACGTATTATTTTATGCTGTTGTTTCTTGTGGGTTTCTTTGTCGGAATCGGAAATTTTCACTAATGTAGGATTTTAGAACTCTGACATCAACGTGACCGTCGCGCGTCGTCATATTCTTCGCATTTTCAACGAGACAAATTTATCATAGAGGACACTCGGGTAGGAAATAATATACTCCATTAACTCGCGTATATTTACTATATATTTTATTTTGGTATGTATTCCGATTCAAATATAATTACAATGTCCTAGTTTTTACGAATAACATAAATTGTATTAAAAGATTTTTAATAATACCTCCTATGTAACAAAAATGTAATTTATGGTTTATTTTTTTAGAGATATCAAAATTCCGCAGTCATCATTTGTTCAGTAGAATCAAAGTTTTTCGAAGATAACTATAACGTCATAAAAATATGTTTTTAAAATAAACATTTTTTAAATTATTAAAGACAGTAATTTAAAAATTTTGTTTTTAAATAAAATATTTATTAAAAGTATTCCATTCTGGAAATATTTGATATTATCGTTTTTGTGTTCTAACAAACAAGATAATATTTTCGTTTTCAGTAACAGCCTTAAAATAAAATTTCAGAAACATATGTATATAAAATTCCTACCTGAGCTGTTATTGTAATACAGCATCCAGAAATCTTTATATAAGATCAGCTTAACTAATAAATAAATATATTTTAGAATATAATTTAGAAAATATGTTTATTATGTAATTTTTATTGCTAATTTTACGTAATAATGGCGTAACAAATGCGATCATTTTTTAATAATTTTATTTCCGGAAAATTTCTTGTTAGACATGTTTCATTTTCGAGATAATATTTGCATTAACTAGTGCGTAATAAAGTAAATTTAAATAGAGTACAAAGAATGCATCGTTACGTAGAAAAAGATTATATAAATTACGATCCTATCAAGGTATCAAGATAAAAGATTCAAACAAGAGTTACCATGATGCCAGTTTGAAGAAAGTGATTAAATCGTGGTGTTGTGAAAATGAAGCATGTAATTATTATATTATTTTTAACAGTTTTTGTAAGTATAAATTCAAACTATATTTAGCGTTTTATAAATAAATGTTTTCAAGGAATCGTTAACATCGATAGAAGTTAGAAGAAATTGCAATAACAAGGGGTTTATTTGTCATAACAAATATCAATTTTACCAGTGTGTCGATGTTGGCAATGGAACAATGACATTAGGAGAGCCCCAATATTGTCCACCTGGTTTAATATGCAATGACTTAATAGAAATAGAATGTGAAGAAGAATGGATTATTGAAACCACCATAGCATCCAGTACTTTAACAACTCAAAAATCTATTACTACTGATACACCATCTTCAATCATACCTATGGAAACGACTTCTAAAACAGACAATATTTCGACACAGAATATTGATCAAACAACAACACCTATTTATGAAGAATTAAATGGTACTACTGCAAATATTAAAACCACTTTATCTATAGAAACTGAACAATCAACAAATTTGGATCAAACTACTGAAGTAGAATTAAACATGAACGATACAACGTCAGAAAATAATATAAATACAAGTACAGATCGTACTACATCTTTAACAACTGTAGTAACAACGGACAAAACAAAAGAAACGGAAAAATCAACTGATAAGTATGAAACAACTGAGAATTCGGAAACAGAGAGTACTTCAATAACAATTGAAATATCACCAGAAACTGATATCTACACAACCGATATATCACACACAACAGAAACTGTTAAAAGTTTGGGTACGACTATTTCTTCAGAAACAACAAGTACTGAACATTCAACCAGTGGCTTAGAGGACCACCCAACTAGCACTTCGTCCACAATCGAAGGTGAATTAACTACAGAATCAAACAAATTAGATATTGAAACAACGCGTTGGACATATACAACTATAATAAATAATGATCTAACTACCCAAACTGAATTTATTTTAGAAACTACTACTTCTACTACTAATAATGGTAATGATGGTGATGGAACAACAACAAGTTCTAAATTAGATGAAATGACAAAGTCAACCACTATGGGACCGTCTTCAGAAAGTAACGTTGGATTAACAAATACCGAAGAATCTACATCATCTTTTCATAATTCTACTGAAAATTATTTATCAACAGAAATAGAAAATTCAACTGAATATGATCAAGAAAATATAACAATAGTAACAACAAATACTGATAAAACTGATACATCTAGTACATCAGATTTAAGTACACATGAGAATTCTCTGATGACAGAAGAAATTCAACCGAACACTACCATTCAAGCAACGACGAGAAGCAGTCCAAACACCGAAATGCCTGAAAGTACTACATTAGTTACAAATGGGGATCAAACTGATCAGTATGAAACTACTCTTGTTGATGAGTTGACTAGCGAATCTGGAACTGATTTTACGTTAGGAGATGCAACTATAACCGATTATACACATAAGGAAAGTGCAACAACTGATATTGGTTCTTCTGAAAATACATACACAACAAATTTACCTCAGTCACAATCGACTACAATTGTGAATGTTGTCACTCTTACAGATCTGTCTACACTTAGTACGAAACCACAACCATCGTTTACAGAAACGACCATAATAGAAGATACCACTGAGTTTGATAGAAAAACTACTGAAAATAGTCAAACAATTGTTTCTTCAGAAACTTCTTCTACAGAAAACTTATCAACTCAAACCAGTAACATTTCGTCATCTACAGCAACGACGGGAAGTGAAATTGTTGACATTTCCACAGTAGTGACAAGTGGTGATCAAACAAATCAGTATGAAACATCTACTATCGTTGAATTGACTAGCGCATCTGAAAACGATGTTACGTTAGGAGATGCAACTATAACGGATTCTACGCATACAGAAAGTACTTCTGCAACAACTGTGGAGAGTATAAATTCATCACAAACAACAACAAATGTACACACAGTTACAACTAGTAATGCGCACACTATTACAAACTCAGATACAACTGCAGATGATATAAAATCTACTGAATCGATTTATACAACAAGTTTAGAATTTGAAACTACAAGGCCAACAATTATGCAAGAAGTCACACCATTAACTGAATCTACAAATTCAGCAAGCATTACTGATACGACCGAAAGTGGGCAAACAAATTCAGATATTGTAACTGAGGAACATTCAACATTTCCAACTGTATCCACAGGAGGTAGTACTGATATTGGATCTTCTGAAAATACATACACAACAAATTTTCCTCAATCAGACCGCACTACAACTGTGAATGTTGTTACTCTTACAGATTTAACTACACTTAGTACGAAACCACAACCATCGTATACAGAAACGACCAACATAATAGAAGATACCACTGAGTTTGGTAGAAAAACTACTGAAAATAGTCAAACAATCATTTCTTCAAAAACTTCTTCTACAGAAAACTTATCAACTCAAACCAGTAAAATTTCGTCCTCTACAGCAACGACGGGAACTGAAATTGTTGACATTGCCACAGTGACAAGTGGTGATCAAACAAATCAGTATGAATCTACTACTATTGATGAATTGACTAGCGCATCTGGAAATGATGTTACGTTAGGAGATGCAACTGTAACGGCTTCTACGCATACAGAAGGTATTTCTGCAACAACTGCGGAGAGTATAAATGCATCACAAACAACAACATATGTACACACAGTTACAACTAGTGATGCGCACACTATTACAAACTCAGACACAACTGCAGATGATATAAAATCTACTGGAACTAATTATACAACAAGCGTAGAATTTGAAACTACAAGGCCAACAATTTCGCAAGAATTTACATTATCTGAATCAACAAATTCGCCAAGCGTGGCTGATACGACCGAAAATAGTCAAACAAATTCAAATATTGTAACTGAGGAACATTCAACATTTCCTACTGTATCCACAGCAAGCAGTACTGATATTGGATCTTCTGAAAATACATACACAACAAATTTTCCTCAATCAGACCGCACTACAACTATGAGTGTTGTTACTCTTACAGATTTAACTACACTTAGTACGAAACCACAACCATCGTTTACAGAAACGACTAACATAATAGAAGATACCACTGAGTTTGATGGAAAAACTACTGAAAATAGTCAAACAATCGTTTCTTCAGAAACTTCTTCTACAGAAAACTTACCAACTCAAACCAGTAAAATTTCGCCATCTACAGCAACGACGGGAACTGAAATTGTTGACTTTAGCACAGTAGTGACAAGTGGTGATCAAACAAATCAGTATGAAACTTCTACTATCGATGAATTGATTAGCGCATCTGGAAACGATGTTACGTTAGGAGATGCAACTATAACTGATTCTACGCATACAGAAAGTACTTCTGCAACAACTGCGGAGAGTATAAATTCATCACAAGCAACAACAAATGTACACACAGTTACAACTAGTGATGCGCATACTACTACAAACTCAGATACAACTGCAGATGATATAATATCTACTGGAACGAATTATACAACAAGTGTACAATTTGAGACTACAAGGCCAACAATTTTGCAAGAAGACACAACATTAACTGAATCTACAAATTCAGCAAACATTACTGATTCGACCGAAAGTGGGCAAACAAATTCAGATATTGTAACTGAGGAACATTCAACATTTCCAACTGTATCCACAGGAGGTAGTACTGATATTGGATATTCTGAAAATACATACACAACAAATTTTCCTCAATCAGACCGCACTACAACTGTGAATGTTGTTACTCTTACAGATTTAACTACACTTAGTACGAAATCACAACCATCGTTTACAGAAACGACCAACATAATAGAAGATACCACTGAGTTTGATAGAAAATCTACTGAAAATAGTCAAACAATCGTTCCTTCAGAAATTTCTTCTACAGAAAACTTATCAACTCAAACCAGTAAAATTTCGTCATCTACAGCAACGACGGAAAGTGAAATTGTTGACATTACCACAGTAGTCACAAGTGGTGATCAAACAAATCAGTATGAAAACACTACTGTTGATGAATTGACTAGCGCATCTGGAAACGATGTTACGTTAGGAGATACAACTACAATGGATTCTACACATATAGAAAGTACTTCTGCAACAACTGCGGAGAGTTTCAATTCATCAAAAACAACAAGTGTACACATAGTTACAACTAGTAATGCGCACACCATTACAAACACAGATACAACTGCAGATGATACAAAATCTACTGGAACGAATTATACAACAAGTGTAGAATTTGAAACTACAAGGCCAACAATTTCGCAAGAATTTACAACATTACCTGAATCTACAAATTCGCCAAGCGTGGCTGATACGACCGAACAAACAAATTCAGATTTTGTAACTGAAGAAAGTAACTCAACATTTCCAACTATATTCACGAGCAGTATTACTGATATTGGATCTTCTGATAATACACATACAACAAATTTTCCTGAATCACATTCGACTACAACTGTGAATGTTGTTACTCTTACAGATGTAACTACGCTTAGTAGTGAATCACAACCATCGATTACAGAAACGTCTGCAGCAGGAGACTTATCAACTCAGACTAGCAAAATCCCATCATCGACAGAAAATTTGTCTACATTTTCTGACACTAATACGTCGGCAACAACAACAAATCTTCCGACTTCTGAAGAAACAACAATAATTAACACTAGCCATACAACTTTCTCAAGTAAAGAAACGATGTTGCCTGTAACGGATACTACTATTCTTAACGTTAAAACTACTGAGAATCATCTATCAACGCCTCCAGGAAAACTATCTACACTAGAGGAGATAATCGTAACAGCTACGAATATTATAGGAAATAACGAGACAACACACGTACATTCTGGAACAACTTCTGGAACAAGCCCTACAACTACTATGTTACATACTACAACTGATTCAGATGATGGATGGTACACAACGACAACCCTATCAAATACCGATACAAATTCCTTTGAGACCACTGCTAATGATCATGCAAGTTCAGAGCAATGGTCATCTACATCCGATATGATAAATGTTGATACGGAATCTACCGAAAATAGTATTACGACGGAAGATTTTCAATTTACAACTACTGAAATTATATCAACTCAGTTTGATGTAACTACCGAATTGAATATAACGGATGGCACCGAAATACCAACTACAGAAAATGCTTCGCCAATTACTCCAGCATACACTTCAACGTATGAAACTTCTATAAATGACGTAAGTACAATAAATGCGAGCCAACCAAGTACATTAACTACTGAAAAGATAACTACATTAGAAGATTCAGCTACGAATTTTTCAACTGTATCGTCATCTACTGTAGAAATATTGTCATCAACAAGTGCTTCTGATATAACGTATACCGAAAATAAATCATCAGAATTTACTAACCTGATTGAATACAATATTTCAACTTCGTCACATTCAACTGATGAAATAACTACAGTTTTATATCCCGAGACGTCTTCGCAGGCAGAAATACTTAGTTCTGAAGAATCTCTTTCTACTAGACATTCTACTGTTGACATATTATCTACCACAACAGCACTACATACTAGTACGATAAATGAAGAAACCTCAAATAATGCAGAAACCAGTACAATAGCCGTATCTCAGTTTGAAACTGACGGTACCGATCGTCCTGATGATTCAACAGACATTTCTACTTTGTGTACTACACATACACCATTAACGACTACATCTAAATTCGAAAATGATCTTACTACAAATAATAATAATTCATCGTTCAGTACTACATATAAACCACCAACAACTATTCAACTTATTTCAACATCCACAACATCTAAACCAAACCAATTTATTTGCTTGTCAGCAGGTAGATTCCCAGACCCCACCGATTGCTCAGTTTTCCATTTATGTATAAATGCTTTCGTAAAATATATTGACATACCCCTTCGCTGTCCAAGAAATAGTAAATTTGATTTAGAAACTAAACATTGTACAAGAAGACCTGTTCAATGTCCGGGAGATGTTGCGTTCATTTGTAAATATTCCGGTGTATTTTCTCACCCAACTGATTGTACACGTTACTACAAATGCTTCTGGAGATCTTTATATAGAAAATTCGTTCTTTGGCAGTTTAAATGTCCTCGAGGTACACGGTTTGACTCGGAAAAGGGAAGATGTATTGCGTCAAAACATCTTGAATGTGGTGACGATGAGGATGTTGATGAAATAGAATCTCAATTCTCATGTGTCGAGGAAGGACGTTTTCCAGTTGAATATAATTGTGAAGATTATTATGAGTGCAAACAAAAATCGGGAATATTAAAAAAATACGTAAAATCTTGTTCTGGTACTAAGCTATTTGATGGAGAATGGGGGAGATGCAGGAAAGCACACTTAGTAATTTGTCCATACACTGAATACGATTTAGATTTCAGTAACGAATCGAATGAATCAATTGAGTAATTTAAGTGATATTCTTAAAACTGTATCTATTTAAAATTATAATAAATTTAATGTAGTTTGTTGTTTATTAATTTTATTTGGTAATTGAAAAATATATGCATATTCTGATTTCAGTAATTTCTTTTATATCTTAACAGTGACTGCAGAAGGAACTAAGTACAATATAGACTTTTATTTATAAAACACTATGTGATAAGTAGTGAACGGATTTGAATATTTTTTATAAACGAAGCGGCAAATGTTTAGGCGTGTATTACGCGTGTATCGTACGATTTGTTGCAAAGCAAAACTGGTAGCGCTCGACTTGATATTGACACTAACACGGCAGTCAACCAACTACGTTGTCATTTCGGAATAATGCTGCTTGAAATTCATTATTTTGCTGTTCGAATGGTGTTTTCTCTAGCGCTGCACCAAGCACAACATGATTCAGTGGCGTCGTAGGCGAATCGCAATAATACGAAGTGTAGTAAACATTCTGTCTTTATCCTGCCAAAGTTATGAATTTGCTACGCCAATGGATCGTAGCTGTCCCCATCAAATAAAATATTTCAGTCCGAACACTAGTGATAAGATAAGTTTATTGTTCTTTCTGCAGCTTTATCATTTGTTTTAATTAACTTTTGTGAAACGAGAGTTGTTTAAAGCTTATTTCAAGTGAGAACTCTGATGCGTTATCAACTGATCTGCGCGAAAAGTGGGAGAAAGTTCATTGGCGTAGTTATGAATTATTTACTTGTCAAATAATACTTTTATGTAACTGTACTATAAAAGTCAATGTCTATAATAACATAATTACTATCTAAACATAAACTACAAACTATAAAACTAACCAAAAACTTATATAAATACGAATTGGGAATTACGCTAAATTTCATACGCCACTGCATATATTAAAATGTACCAAGTGATGCCAACTAAAAACGAAAATACGAAAATTCGTTTCTGCGCATTAATGACGCATCAGAGTTCTCGAATGAAATGACATATACTTCTTTTAAACAAAATTGACTTGCGCTACTTCAATCAATAATAAAAAAAAATGATCGTTACGGTTATGAGTTATTGAACGAATAGTGAAATGATACATTTAAAGTTGGTAACTCTACCTTTAAGTTCCTAGAGTGTTTTAAATCGAGATGTACACTTAGAGAATCTAGTACTTGGACAGACATTGACAAGTATTTTGGCATATGCCTTACAATTAGGCAACACTTATTACGATATAATTAGGTCTGTTCGATTTGCTCCTTGCGTCGAAACGCGAGACGCATGCGCATACGCCGTTCATTATACGTGTTTTATTTGTGTTGCGTCAAATTTTTTGACGCGAAATACTTGTTTGATTTGTGACCTAAATCTTGACGCGAAATGTCGCGTCAACGTGCTGCGTCAAATATTTTACATCTGCACCCGAGTAGATGCGTCCGCGTCAAGATTACGCAAGGCAAAATAATTTTGGTTGGTACCAATAGGTAAAAATATTAGGTTTGTTCGATTTGCCCATTTGCGTCATGATGAAAAACGCTGCGTTTTTGCCTTGCATAATCTTGACGCGGACGCGGACGAGCTACTCGGATGCAGATGTAAAATATTTGACGCAGCACGTTGACGCGGCGTTTCGCGTCAAGATTTATGTCACAAATCGAACAAGTATTTCGCGTAAAAAAATTGGAGGCAATACAAATAAAACACGTATAATGAACTGCGCATGCGTCTCGCGTTTTGACGCAAGGAGCAAATCGAACAGACCTATTGAGAACCCTAGAATACTATATCTGTCATTTAATTATTGTTTTTGCTTTACTTTTCCGCGTTAGTTATTATTTATTTAAACTGTCATAGATTGCACGCGGGCTAAAGATGGAAGATTTTGGTAAGTGTTTGTTTAGAATTAATCGAAATTTACATGTCTATTACAGCTAGTTGACAGAAAAGAAAAACGTCACAGCAGCGCTGCCAATTATGTTAAATACGAAATAATCGAAATGCGAAGCTTTATCAAATCGCACAAAATGTCACTTTTCTGCGGTTGCGTCTAACATCTGCGTTTGGACGCTAAAATAAAGTTGCGAGATACAAAACGCTGCGTCAAGAAGCAGTATGTCGCGCCTTGACGTAAATGGGCAAATCGAACAAACCTACTGTCTATATGATATTTTACGTCACATTGTAGTTGATAACTGTATATGTTGCTTAGATACTTTAGAAAATTTTCACCCATTCTCAACCCTACACCGAGGCTACTCATTTACCGTAATTATGCCCAGTTGCACCAAGCCAAGATTAATTAATCCGTATTACTTTCAATAGAAACCATTGTCATGGCTATTGTTATAATAATTGTTCCTATAGAAAATAATCGAAGATTAATTAATTTGCGTTTGTGCAACTCGGCCTTATGCCGAGTTGCACCAACGCAAATTAATTAATCTCCGATTATTTTCTATAGGAACAATTATTATCACAATGGTCATGACAATGGTTTCTATAGAAAGTAATACGGATTAATTAATCGTACCTTGGTGCAACTGGGCATAAGTGTTGCATAATTGTATGGCATATGCCAAAATACTTGTCAATGTCTGTCCATATATTAGATTCTCTATGTGTACATAGGCGGAGTCGAATAGATGCGCAGAGAGCTAGGAAGGGGGAAGGGGCAGTATCAGAAATAGGTTTATGCGCTGGTTTATTGCCACGTACAATTCGATTTAAAGCACTCTACATTGGTTTTGTTTGACAGTGACAACATGTGGGTGGCTTATTTACATGTAAGTATAATTCTTGTATGTTATTAATGCCTTTGATTTGGAGAAAGCAAAAATGATCAAATTCAATTGTTAATGATTGATAAATAAATGCTTACACACGCTTTATCCCGTTACCCGATATTTAAAACATCAATGAATTCTGGTGCACATAAGATAAGCGTGGGTTTCATTATTTTTGTTTGTCAAACCGCACAAACAAAAATGTTACACAGTTTTTAAGAAGCTAATTTGAAATTGTATTTGGCAATTGTTAATGAATTCTTTTATATTTGAAACAAAATTCAAATCTTGTCCAATTAACAGTTTATTCAAGTTAATTTAATTCTGGAAAAATTTTAAATTTATGCAGTACAACCCTTATTCATCGTTCCGTTTGTTTTAGCTGATACCCTATTAATCCAATATGGCACTCGTGTTTTATTCTAGATGGCACTATATTGACACAAAACTTCATCGAAATGTAATTTTAAAAATTGCACACCACACTACGCTGGTTTCCTTCTTTTGGATTCCTCCAGGGTTGAAAGCCACATCAGCTTTAATTGATTATGGCCGGTTTGTTACTTATCAGGGTGTTAATAAAAAACTTTACACACTTTGGTAGATGATAGTGGAGATCATAACAAGAAAAAAATTCTAATACACGGAGGTCCAATACTCTTTGGTTTTCGAGGTATGTAATTTTAAAATTTTTATTTACATCTTCAAAGTTGAATGCGATATCGAGTTATCTAAATGAACACACTTTGGTAGTTGATAGTGATCATAACAAGAAAAAAATGTTAATACACTGAGGTCCAATACTCTTTGGTTTTTGAGGTACGTAATTTTAAAATTTTTATTTACACCTTCAAAGTTGAATGCGATATCGAGTTATCTAAATGAACACGATAAAAAAAAAAAAAACAATCGCAATCGCAAAATACAATACAACAACAACATTACTATTTAAGCTAGCTTATTTTCGCAATGGTTCAATTTACATGTTCGAAATACGCCGATATGCATTTATGTTATGGCAAAGCTCATCGAAATTCACGTGAAGCCAGACGAATTTACCAACAGAGATATCCTTTGAAGCACATTCCGTCTCGTCCAACTTTTCAAGAAGTCGACCGAAGAGAAATAGGATGCTTTAAGCCGCCAAAATCAGATAATGGCAAACTCCGTACAGTCCGTACGTCGAACATCGAAGAGATTATTTTGCTGTAGATAATAATCCCCATGTGAGTACCAGGCGAATAAGTTTACTTTGTTTACAAGAGCAAGGACGACAGTTTTAACATCTTCTACGATAAATTTAGAGTGCGCTAAAAGCGTTGTTTCTTGTAAACATTTTTTGTTAAGGCCGTATCTTGAAAACCAATGAGTATTGGACATCAATGTATTAGAACTTTTTTCTTGTTATGAACTCCACTACCACCTACCAAAGTATGTAAAGTTTTTTTATTACCACCCTGTATAGCCGAAATAAAACAAAAGCCTATCGTTCGTTATTTTTCGAATTTCGCACAACTTTTGATCGGTGTTGCTAAATGTTGTCGCATTGTAACGTTATCATTTTCATATTTTGCGTCGCCATCTTTTGTTGATTTACAAAAGTAAATGTTATTTTGTTTTTGACAATTAAACGTTTAAAGCTGATTAAAGTGATATACATAAATTTATTATGTGAGTTTTAAAGTAATAGTATCATTTTTAAATAACATTTTCTT
>JAFFZR010019057.1:0-17289 GCA_018397195.1 Lethrus apterus | reverse complement strand
ACCAATAAAATTATTATTATAATACATGTACTATATTTTAAAAACTTTTAAAAAGTAACATTTAAAATATTGTCTCCACTTTTAAATGATTTCGACCTTGACAACATTAAAAACAATAAATGGATTTATTTTTACATTTTTTTTTTTTAAGATTTATTTGGGTTACGTAGCAAGAAATATCTGGAGTATTGTAACTTTCCAAAACTTGCAATATACAATATATCAAAAAAAATCTGCAATTAATTTAAAATATCGCATCATATTGCATTTTTTATAACTTATAAAATCTGTTATAGTAATATATTTTTAATTTCTTATTAACCTTAAAAAATTGTTCGGATTGTATTTTTTCCATTTTTTCTGCGAGGCAGAACCTGACTTAACAACATTTTGGTAACTTGCAGAAATATAGAGAAGCAACAAAGAAGAAAGAGAACTTCTTGAACACACAATAACTAAAATCAGCAGCAATAACACACTATTTAACAACTCAAGAGAAACACGATTTTTTGATAGTTAAATTGAATTCCATTGATGTTGACATTTGACAAAGCTTGTTTGGGAGGATGTAAATCCTACCAATTATTAACCAATCACAACAGCGCAATTTAAATTTGGCGCCATGGGTTTCTGCCTAGCAGGAAAAAGCAACTACAGTTCAAACCTATATTTAGTTAGTCAATTTCAATTGTCTATATTTTATATGTCATGTTTTTCAATTTAATACAAAAATGATGTTCTTATGAATAAACATGTATTTAATTGTAAAGTTAAACACTGTTTATGGATTTATTGATTGAATTTATTTATTTTATGAAGATTTCTGAATAATTTCAGCGAATGAATTGCAATACTCACGTATAATACATACCTTAACTTGTCAAGCGAGTTCTGTCACGAAAATGTATGACTTCAGACGTAAACAAACACTTTGAGAATTAGACGCGCTGCGACTGAAATATGTATAAACAAAGCACAAAACCGTAAAATTACATTTTTGAGGTTATCTTATCAAAAACATCTACGTTTATTGTAATAAATCATTACACTTAAAATTTCACTAATGAATTTAACTACAGAAATGAGGTAAATGTGGAGTAAAAGGTATAAACTATTCGTATAAACTCTCTGTTCTGTTTGGTATGAACTAAATCGGAAATTATGCTAAAATTGTTCTGCGTTTTAGCAACATTTATGCGCAATGAGCTTTATGGTAGATGCGGTATTTCCAGAATGCTCTATTCCGATTCTTCGCTAGTATGTAAATACATCCAACCAATCAGTGCATACAGCTGTGGCATACAGCGTTGTTCTATTAAAAATAAATAAAACGTGCAGCTCTCATTTGTATAGGGAAGTTGCATAAACTACATCAGCGCCATCGCGCGACTAATTAAACTGCTTGTTTTTAGTTCAATCTAATGAACAGTGGCTACCAAAAAAAACATGATAAAATTTGTTTGTGTTCATTTTATTGGTAATGCAAAAGTAATATTGAACAGAGTCCGTCGTATAATCCTACGTTATTTCCAAAGGTAAGGGATATAATTGTGTTCATTTAAATCAATTATAGCTGAAAATGTACCTATTTTATTGCAGGAATATAGGAAGACTTGTCACAATTTATATAGCAGTAGTACATCTAAAGAAAAGCGTTTTAAAAGGTTGTAGGAGAGGTCCTCTGCAAGAGAAACAACAAACAATAAAACAACCTCATTGGAAAGTGTCGAAATGAACATCATTGAATCACAAAATCATAATTTCATTGTAGAGGAGACTAAACAAGACTTTAGTTGTGAGACTGACATAGAAGTGGTTGTGGATGATGATAGTTTTTTTTTTATTTGAATGTAATTTTGAATCACGTGATGTAAAAACACAAGCTACAATAATGAATGTTAATATTAAAAAATCTTAATAAATCTAATTTTTGGTTGTTAAATGGTTTTATAAACTCAATTACTCACCTTTTCAACAAAAAAAGAAAAAAAAACGGATTTTAACGCTATACCACCACGGCTGCCACTTAAAAACACTTGTTTGTTTACATTTATTCCACTAACCGATATGAGAGAAGTCCCACCAGAGGTCGCAGGACGGTGCAAAATTTAAAATGTGCAACTTCAACTACAGGTGTCCATGGATGGGGTTACAAAGAGGAAAAACTTTTTTAATATGCGTTTTACAAATAAAATTTATTCTTTATAAAAAATTCTTCTTTCCTCAAAACGTCAAAAAACATATTTGGATTTGACTACAGACATACACTTACTTATAAATTCAATATTATTGCAGCTGACACTTTTATTTTTCAATTAAACAACAATCACTTTTTGTAATAAACAAGTATATAAGTATTAATTGTTAACTTAAAACAGATCTAACAACCACTATTCAATATAGCTGCCTCCAACCTGTACACATTTTTTCAGATCTTAATAAATTCAGTGCAAACATTGTGTATCATAGCAGACACACTAATCTCATTCACCGCAACCCTTATTGCTTGTTATGTTGTCATTAAAACTTATGAACCAAATTTATTAACGTTAAATAGCCAATAGTACTTATTAAGTTGTTTATTACAAAAACTGATTGTTGTTTAGTTGAAAAATAAATCAGCTGCAATAATATTGAATTTATAAGTAAGTGTATGTCTGTAGTCAAATCCAAAGTGTTTTTCGACGTTTTGAGGAAAGCAGAATTTTTTATAAAGAATAACTTTTCTGTAAAACGCATATTAAAAAAGTTTTTCCTCTTTGTAACCCCATCCCTGGGCAACTGTATTTAATAAATAATGGACAAACAAAATTACTATGTTTTTCCAATCTTTACTATTAATGGATGCTAGAACATGATGAGAGAAACGTCCCACTCTGTTAACGCACTGCATAATCAATCAAAGGGGGCATTCATTCGATTAATAACTGTATCGTAAGAACGAATTTTCATCTTTGTGTTTAGACCAATAATCGGAAAACCAATAGCAAACGATTGCTGTATTGAATGCCCAAAACGATTCAAAAATATAATAAAACAACAATTCGGGGCTCAAACGCCTACTTTTTATTTTGTTAAGTTTTTGATATTTTTTCAGTACTTCATGGTTCAATAACACATAGAGAGCATAAAACCATACCGATAAACAGTCGACATTTGTTAAAATACACACTGCCTACCTATACATATGGTCTCTTTGTACCAAAAATCCGTGACAAACCAAAATAATTCTAAAGCGAAAAAAAACTAACTTCATATTACGTAAAAAAACGGAAATTGGCAAAAGAGATCATATTAACATTTTTTTTTGACTTCTATGCAGTAAGATTGTCTAGCCTCCAAATAATTCAATCGAAAAAGAAAGCAAAAAAAAAAATAACACTGCAGACTTATTACAAGAAACGATTCGAGTTATTCGGTTACAAACGAAAAACAATGGCAACATATATTGAATATGTCGACTAAGTCTGATCTGTTGTTGTTGCGACGTCGACCATGGCTGCATATCGCCGGCTTAATTACACTTAATTTGATGTGACCAAATAAATACCTAAACTAATTAGAAGTATTAATAAAAAATATATAAACTTCTATATAAAATATTAGTCAAATCGCCTTTTAAAAGCTTACACAGTACGTTCACTTAAAAGTAAATTAAGTACATACATAGAATTCTTCTTATATTGTACGAAATAAATGTGAATATAATGTGAAAATGTGAATATAATAAGGCCCGACGGGTACCGTGTGCGAGGCACACGTGTCATAATAAAAAAGGCGCTTAAAAGATCCAAAAAATAGGTGGTAAATAGGTATTCATATTAAAAATAAATGACAAACTAGCGCTATCGTCAACTGGCATGAATGCAAAAAAAACACCGTCAAATATGACAACTGAACTTTTTTTCCGAAACGCCGCATACATTTTCCGCACAACAAGAATAAAATCCACGCGCCTAGCCTGGATATTAATAAGAACCTAAATGAACTGAACGGTAGGTGGCGCATTTTAAATAAATATGAAACAATTTTTTTCTTAAAATATGAGCGATTTAAAAGTTAAGAGGTGCCATTTAATTGGATTTTTAACTGATAAATCATACAATCTTTAATTACTTGTTAGTAGAACCACATCTCAAATATCAGTTTTTATCTAGAATTTCAACTGCAATTATTCAATAAATTAGAAATTTACAAGAGTTGAAAAAATTCAGACATAAACTTACTTCATTTGTAATATTCATCTACTACCTATATTGTGTAAAATAAAATACTTTTCTCCAAATAATAATCACCAAACAAACATTCGAAAGAAAAACGTATGACAGTTTTGTATGAATATTCTTCAATTATTTATTTGTATTAAAAAAATAAAATACATAACTGAAGTAAATAAAAAATAAATAATGTGAAATATACAAAAATGTGAAAACCAATAAACTTGATTTAGAATAAACGAGATTTTAAATGTAGGATCATAAGAAAAAATCCGGTGGACATACTAGAGATCAAAGGTCGGCTAATAGCAAGCCATCTGTGTCGAACATAATTCAGTACCATTGTGCTTAAAATATATATACATAAAACAAAAATAGGACTTGCATTTATGGTACTGTACAAATAATATATCACATTAAATAAGCTAATACAAATTCAAGTTACATTAACATCACATAACAACAGTTGAAAATTTGGACGCATAACTTACAGAAAAATGTAATGTAAAATTAGAAATATGATCAAAAAATACCAATTCTCAATATTCAATTTAAAATTTATGTGTGAAATAACTCTCAGAGCAGGGATTGTGGCGCAATAGTACATGCTTAGTACAAAAAGTACTAAGCTTCGGTGGAAGCAACAAGGGAGCTTTTGGGTGTGTAGGCTATCGCGTTTGGATCCAACGTCGATCCTGGAGGACTTTCAGCCAGTCTTACCCTCGACATGGCATTTGATGGAGTTGGACTCCCAAATGTGTCGTTTGGCATAACTGCCAGCACCTGTGCAATTTTACTCTTTAATTCTTCAATTTCTTTCTCTTGCAATCTGATTGTACCTTAAACCGACAAAAAAATAACAAAAGTTTGTTTCAGATTCTCAACCTTACTCTCTCTTATTTCGACTTGCCGTTTAGCCTCTCCTAAAGCGCTGAAGAGGTCCAATTTGATACGCGTTTCGGCAGAGAGAGAGTTTTCAAGATGTGTGTTTTTCTCCTGCATTGCTTCCAAAGCAGACCTGAGTATGTCTGTATCACGAAGTTTGTCTAAAAGTACAGCATTTTCGTGTTCTAACGTGTTTATTCGATCATCTGCCCAACGCTGGGCGGATCTACATTCCGTGATTTCAGCTTCTAATTCTCGTCTACGAGCTTTACACGCCTCTGTACACTCACCGCGTGAAGTTTGAGCTGCCACCTACAACACAATTTTCATAAACTTAACCCATTAAAAATTACAGCAGAATTCTTCTTCTGAAGTGAGTAACGCGGGCAAAATAACGTGAGACACATTAAAACATATACATTTTCTTGGTAATTAGTGTACCTACCTGTGCAGCTCTTGCTTCTTCTTGTTTTCGGTTTTTACGCTCCTGAGCCAATTGAGCTTCACAATTCGTCCGAGACCTTCGCTCTTCGGCAACTCTCCTTTCCAAGTTGCTAATCGTCTGACGATCTGTGGACCTTGTGCACATAGCACTTTGTAACTTATTTTGGAGTTCCTCAATGTCACGTTGCATTGACAACAGTTCACCTTTTGAAACTTTCTCGCTTGTCGTTAAAGCTGCTACCTATATGACGATATTTTCTAACAAACTTATGATCAATAAACAAATAAATATTACCTGCAATCTAAGATCTTGTTCACTGGCTCTGCTGCTTTGCAGATCCAAACGCAACCTCTTTGCTTCAATTTGTAAATATTCAATAGCGTCTCTCTCCTTATCTTGTTCTTTCTTTTCTTTCTCTCTTCTTCTTGTAGATTTATGCTCGGGTTCGGCGGACATGACCTCTTCAACACATGCACTAATGATAATGCCATTTGTCTGTGAATGATTCACCTTTTGTCTGTCTATGTGCTTCTCTGTCTGTCTGTGTTCATGATCAACATCTTTGACTTTATCTACAGATTTTCTATGTAATTTATGGCTTTGTGTGTGAATGCCATTGGCTATTGTGCCATTAGGCACATGCCCATTTTTTTCGTGCAATTGTTTTTGATGTACTTTAGTGGTTTGTACATTTTGAGTGAGAATAATCGCAGTATTACTAGTCTCTTGTACTTGGACATTGGTACTCGTATCAACAGGCAATGCCTGTTGCATTAATTGCAGATAAAACTCATTCTCTTTGGCCACATCTCTCTGTTTTCGCTGTCTCATGCGAAAACCTATGTACGATTTGAAACCGAATCCTAACGTAACAACTGGATATCCTATACAATGTGCCGCGAAAGGCCTACAAAGATCCAGATGTCCGGGCATGTGTTTCACATCCCTCAACCGTACCGCCGCCTCCAGGTACACAAACAGCATCCACAGCACTATAGTTGGGACACAAATGCCCTTGTCTGTATGCCAAACGTACTGCACCCATACATAAGTACTGGCGGCAAAAAATAGCCAATGTACAGGTATAAAAAAGAAACACAACATGTCTGACGTAAGAGCGATGCACACGAAGAACACTGAGAACGCCAAACCTTGATACTTGAACGAATCATAGACTGAACGCAGCAACAAGTAAAATGGCCATAAAAACTCGAAACGAAACTCCAAAATGAAATCTGCCAATATAACCAAGATCCACAATATCACAAACTTCAAATATAGTAGAGCACTGAAAATAAACAAGGCGCATAAATTATGACGACAAAAAAATCGTTTTGCAAATAAAAATTAACATCGTTTATAGTAAACATATTATATATACAGTAACGAAAAATACTGTATTATATAAACAGTAATGAAAGATACAGTGGAGATTTTTTTTATCAATGTATTTGCATGAATTTCCATAAATTAATGATACAATATTGAAAATGAATTTATTAAATTTATAAATAAAATAAACGTACCTAATAATTTAGCATTGTTATAGTATTATCTTTATGTTTACTATAGACGATGTTATTTATATAGATATGTTATTGGTTTTAATAATATAATTAAGTACCTATACAAATTCAATGTTTATAGTAAATCATATGAATTTGTTTTGACAGTTGTGCAAGTAACCTAACAAATTCGTGACAGCTGTCAGTTATAGGTTACGTTTTACAAAGAAAATTATCTTACTGACGTTAAATAAATCGCACAATACTGCTTTCGCAAAAACGTTTAGTTAAATTCAGTAATCCAGCCATATTATAACACATATGGTTCGAAGACGTTTAGACTGTGATGGCTTTTCTCACTCACGACATATAAATACCGTCACAGTCTGAACGCGCAAATTTACCTTCCGTAGAAACCCTCGGTAATTTTATTCTTTTTCATGGATCTTCTCATTTTTCCAATCTCAGCATTTCGCCTCTTCATAATTTACACGAAACCAATGCACCGATTTGTTATTCACTGCACTTCCCGAAAATGCTTTCCGAAAAACGAGTTTCTCTCATGGAATTTTGGTCAGAAGATCTCGCTTTTTGCGGTAAAGTCTTTTGTTGTCAACTTGGTGTTTTCGCTTTATCCCGCGTTTTCAAATGGCGTATTATTTAGGCGCGAAATATAAAAATATTAAAACAATTTCATATACATTTTAAGTTTAAATAGGTAAATCTATAAATATAGATTTTTTTGAATTTGCAAACTAATAAAAAACGTAAGTGCTTGCTAACTCATATTAGTCAAGATATTCAGTGCTCATTTAAACGCCAATATTTTTGAACAAAATATTAGACTGCAGTCTTCAATCATAGACCAACAATCATCAAAGAATTTAATATGTACATAGGAGATAAAAGTTACACCTGGGTGGGTGCGTAAATTAAACTTTTCAATAAACACGTGTCGTTTTTCAGTATTAAATATGTATTTTGAAACCATTAACTATTAATTTTAACTTCTTTAGTTATGACCCGACCAGAATCGATGTGACAGCATTTAAATCAATAAGGTCTGCTCCTGCAGTGAATTTTGAACACGCTTTATGATGGTACAACAACATCAAATCGTTCTCCGAAGACGAACGCAAAAACTTTGCTCCAGGAACGTGCCCCATTAAGGAAGCGCTTGCATATGCTATTAATGTGGAGGGCGCATGTCCTATGATATCGGCCTCAACGACCACTGAACCGGCCAAAGATGACGATGATGGTGATGTTGACCTCTTTGCCTCTGATGAAAAGGAAAACGCCGATGAAGCACGTATTCTGAAAAAAGATTGAAAGCGTACGCTGGTAAAAAATCAAAAAAACCCGAATTAATTGCAAAATCAAGTATTTTACTTGATGTTATGCCATTTGGTGACGAAACTGATATGAAAGAGATGGAAAAACATGCGAGGTCGATCGAAATGGACGGGTTGGCTTGGGGTGTTTCAAAATTGGTGCCCGTTGGTTATCATCAACGTTTCTACACTATCACTTTTTTTAGTTCACGAAACAAAGCATTTTTTACTTAGCTGGCCAATTAGTGTATTTGTATGCTGAACCCAGTCTATTGTTACATCTTAAACAGGCGCATGAGGGGTTACTTTTACCTCCGTTTCCTCATCTAAGCAAACACTCCAGAGATAAGTAGTTTGGTCATGGCTAGTTCTGACAGTTTATCTTGGCAGCAAAACTATTCTCTAGCTCTGACATGCAGTTCAGGCTTCATCTCAAGTAGGGTAGTGTCGTCCGCATAGTTCACAGCTATGGTATGACTAGAAAGGTAAAGAGGCATGTCATTTATATATGTATATAATAATTAATGACCTACATTTTTTCTTCGGAAATTGTGTATAATAATGTTTCATTGTTTTTAAATATCTTTAAATAAATATATTTTATGTTTTGTCATTTAGTTCTTGCTCACTTAAATATGCGCAAAACTATTAACGTCCCTTGCACCGAAGTTCTTTCTATATGTCCTGTATTATGTATAAATATGTTGTATGCACGAGAAAGAACCACCTAACATGTACACTTTGTGGCACAGGCGCGTCGGTGTACATGACGAAATTGCCTTATTTGACGATAAAAACATACTTTGAAGTCTCAAAGTCGAAAATTTACAGGATTACTTTTCTTTTACCATAGATAGTAAAGCAAATGAGTTGATATTTCTGATCAACACAAAAAATTACAGTTGACCGATGCATAAAAATGTCTCAATTATTTTCTGTAGAAAATAATTGACATTAGTTAAATTGATAATCATAGGAACTAAACCTCAGCAAGAAATATATTAAAAACAAAAATTATGTTTTTCATGTTTTTACTTCACAAAATCGCAATGTAATTATGTAATGATACAACCTGACAAAATATAATATAGTTACATAATCAATAACCAATATTTATTTAGACTTTTACAATTTAATAAGACCTTTATTTTACAAAAGTATTTATGTATGTGTATATATTACAATTGTATAACATCTCCACTGACAACACATAAAATAAAAACAATCACCTACAAAATTAATAGAACGCAAGGCAAATGAAATAATTAAATAATAATTAAATGAAATAAAATTAAAATTAGAAAGAAATTTATTTAGAAAGAAGTAACAATTGTTATAATATTCGCTCATAAAATAAGAGATAAGCTTGAGCTTGCAAAACTTTCGATTCAGGAACTTCAGATACATATGTATCACTGACGTAATACCACTTTCCTGGTGGAACATCAGGGATCGCCTGCGCACCTCGCTGTTCCTCTGAAGTCCTATCTTTTTGATTTTTTGGTAAAAATTGCCATCGATAACTGTTTACTTCCAATTTGGGTCTAACCTTAACATAGGAGACATAATGGCCACCATGCATAGAACCACTATGTACAACGACGCCATACAAAGAATACAAAACGTTTGTTTGTCCAGCTTCAAATGTTGGAAGATTCTGTGACCGCTTCGAACAGAATGGTGCAATGTCCAGCAAAATTGGAAAGGATACAAATTTATTTACTTTAGCTGGATGAAAGTGATAAACCTAAAGAATAAATATTAAAGAAAAAGTAAATTTGTAACAATGCAAGGTTACTTGGAAACGCTTAAGGTGGAGAATAAAAACAGCAGGCGGATTGTAAATCAATAGTTGTTTCCAAGCATTTGTATACACAGTTTTCTTCTCTGATCCAAGTCTTTTGGTGCACATTTCACAACTAACTTTGTTGCTTGCAGTCATCAACTCACGTGCAGTAAATTGATTCAAGCATGACTGTACAGACAGTTCACCTTCTTCACAATGGTAACGACTAGCTATTGTGCCCATCCACATATCTGCATCGATATCTTGTTCCATCTACATTCAGAAAAAATAATACTAATAGCTTTTAAAATACCTTAAATACCTTTTCGTCTTCCTCTTCCACATTACTACAAGCTTCATCTAACATGGCCTGTTCGGGTTGGAAAACAGTATCGATCTTTTTGCTGTCACCATCATTCAGAAGAGATAACTTTTCTAGATCGACTTTCAAATTGTTATTTTTGTTATTCACAAATGATAACCTTGATTCTGGTCGTTCGTAATCTTCGTTTACTCTTGAAAATGTAAAATTACTATAATTTTAAAGTATCTCATTTAGCAAATAATCAAAAAACTTACTCATTGGGACTGATGTGTCCAGTACCATGGGCTCCGGTATTTATAACACCCATATCACTGGAGGACGGACTATTGTCTGGGCTACCTGGTCCAATCGGTGAAACATTCAATATTCCAATTGCAGGGCTTGGTATATCATTATCATCTACTTGCATATCGAGCAAACTTATTATTGAACTATCATTTCCTATTTTTTCTGAATTGTAACCTGACTCGACTCCTTTTGATTCGACTCTTCTCGAATTTTTACTCTCCTTTAAAGACAATACAAACTGAGTATTAACAACTTAAATAGAACTTATAAAATAATTTACTTCTATGTTGTCTTCGATATCAGCATCAGATTCTGATTCTGAGTTCTGGTTATTCGGATTTTCAATAATAGCACCATCAGATGATTTCATACTTGATGAATTTGAGCTTCTCTGTCCTTTTTGCCTCTTCTTTTTTGCAGCTTTCCTTTCCTTTTTTATTTGATGCTTTGACTTGTCTTCTATTTCATCTGCTTTTCTTCTTAAAATGGGTGGAATTTGTTTTTCCGTTATTGGCAAACTACAAAATTAATCCCAACAAATTTTTTCAAACAAACACAAATGAACTACCTAAGGTCGAGAAAAAATTCATCTCTATGAGACGTATGTTCACAATCTTCACATTGTAATGTGCTAACCAAAACACCCCTAAAGACCTGCTCCGTCGGTAAAAGCATTTCAGAAGCTTGTTGACCAAAAAATTTGATTATTTTTTTTTTATCACCTTCCACTGAAGTTGGATCAGTCTTCTTACTTAAACCTATAATTTATCCATTTAATGAGTTTTAAGATTAAGAGATGTTAAACCAAACCAAGTTTATCCAAAATAACGGTCTGATATCTTCGTAAATCCTCTTCTCTGACAGCTTCGAGTAAATGTCGCAACAACTCATGTGAATCATGTTGGTCTCCACCTGCAAATTGAGGCATTCGATGTGTTAATTGAGATAGCAATGCCCTCGGTGTGTGAATTTGACTCTGACCACTTTGCAGGATTCTCAACGTTTCTGCCAAATATTTCATTAATGGTTTCCACTCCTCCAATTCACCTAAAAATCAAAAAAATTAAAAAAATCCACCAAATTATATAACTTACCATCTAATGGCTCCAAATGTATAGATTTTTTATCTTCAAATAGTAATTTTCCACCTGGCAGTAAAAAATGTTGTCCAGGTGTTGATGTTTCTTCTAGCAACTCCAATAAATATGGTGTTTGCCCTAAACATTGCATAACAGAATTGAAAAAACAAGTATTACCCAGGTTTGTCAATCCACAAGTTCGTGGCAAATTCACAGATGGGTCACAATTGCTCTTGAATTTATGAACTTGAACTATTTGAACTATGCTATCAACCAAATCCGGTCTCATACCAATACTCTTAACTTCACTATTCTTTTTGAGATACTCAACAGATTCTTGGAGTTTCCTCGATGCAGCCATGTTAATTTCATTATCGCAATCGTAACACCAAACTGCCCAACCAGTCGTGTTCACAGTTAAAGCGTGACAATCAGAATGTGGAGTGTTGTAATGTTTCAATGCGTGTTCATTTTTTGCCCGTCCACAAGCTTGGTTGCCACACCTTAAACACATCCATAGAGAGTCATCGAATTGAAACTCATCAGAATCTAGTCCGTTGGGAACTGGATTACGTCTGCACTCTTCGCATTCTTTCAAAAAGCCGGTTTTGAGGAGGGATTTCTTTAACTTTTGCAGATCGGCCGCCTTGTTAATGTGAGGACATTTAGGAGAATTTTGGTTTTCGTCGCAAGATTCCGTTGATTCCTCAGAATTCTTATTCGGTTCATTCTGATGTTTTTTCTTACCCATTTTTTATTGCAGAAAGGCGTCAGTGATTTGCAAGTACTCTCGACAACAATAAGACCCGTTGTAACCTTCATACAAGTTCTTTCACAACAGGAGTTTTTCTAAACAAAGGATTACAAAGTTTTGGATATTTAATGAGAAAATTAAAATATCTCACATTGTCTCTCTTTAAGAGTGAAAATTCATGAAGACTGACATCACGTTGTTAACGACACCGCTTTTTTATGAACTATTTACTTTGGTTACAAAACAAAATACTCTAGATTTTACTACTCCCAACAATTTGTGTAAAAAAAAAAACTCATTCGTAAAATAGTTCACTTTCGAAAAATTTGTTTCAATTTTCTGCCGAATTAAATAAGAAACTACCCATCATTATGTACAAAATTTACAACAAAATGTAGTGTATATAATAATGTACATTTGTACTACTTTGTGTTAAAATAATCTCATGGAAATATAAAATTATGAACAAGCAAAATTTCAAAATGTAATTAGTGTCTATAGTTTATTTTTTCCTGCTAGGCACATGGCGCCAAATTTAAATTACGTTGTTGTAATTGGTAAATAACTGGTACGATTTACATTCAAGAATTTTAAAATCCTGCTAAACTGTGCCAAATGTCAACGTCACAGAATATTTAATCACTTCCCTATTTAAAATTGCATAGCGTTGAAAACAGATTTAAAAACCCTAACGAAATAAAAAATAAAAAATGTTTCCATTTGAAAAAACGAAGTTGACCTTGAAATAACCTTGAACCCATCCACCTAATGAAAAATAAGCATTACTGTTGCATTTGAATCAAATAACTTTTTTCTGAAACATTTTTTTCCAAAACGTCTTGCTACCGAGATATTCAGTTGTCTCAAGATAAATGACTCACCCTGAATATACAGTGATCGAAAAAAAAGTAAGCCATGAACAAAAAATCGGCTTGTCTTTACTTAAACCACTATTTATTTCTTAACGTCAAATTGACGTTTGTCAAAAATGTTGTCCATACAAAATGCTCCTGAAATTCTTCATAACAGGCAACTTAAGAATATTGCAATCACCGTTTTCTGTTTTATTTCCATTTTTAAAGTAAGATTCTAAAGTTTTGATTGGTTTGGACAACATTTTTGACAAATAAATAGTGGTTTAAGTAAAGACGTGCCGATTTTTGTTCATAGCTTACTTTGACTAATTTTTTTTCGATCACTCTGTATTTCTCTTCTATCACCTAACCTAGCAAAGCAAAATTGCTGAAGATGAGACATCTTAGTTTTATAGCGAGAACAGTTTTCGTACAAAACAACGATGTCGAAACTGCCTGTCGAATTTTAAATAGGATCCTTGGTAGAGAAGATATTTTAGATCAATTTCGCAGGACCAGATTTTATGAGAAACCATATCAGGTAAGTCTAGGAAAATTTTTCAATAAAAATGTACCTATCTTTTCTTAAGTTCCGAAGGAGAATAAATTTCGAAAGGTGTAAAGCTATATACAATGAAGACATGGATAGGAAAATACAATTTGTGCTGAGAAAAAATCGAAAAGATCCTTTTCCAGGTTGCATGTGAAAATACATTTTTTCAAATAAGCTTGTAGTCAACTTGCAATAAATTACAATAGAAGCTTTATTATATTGTTTATTGTTAGTAATACATATATTTCCTATATGAGTGACAAAAACAAAATATATCTAACAAGAAAATAATTAAACGTCAATGTAATCAATCAGATCTTCTGATTTATACTTTCCATTCTCTAAAATCATAACATTTTTTCAACAGTTTGCTCAGTTGTCAATACCACATTCTTATCCTTTAATTCTTTAAACTCTGATCTTACTTCATCATCGGGTATGTTTGAAATAACTTCATTGAACATTGGTGTATCAACAGGCCCTGGAGAATATTTGAACACTACAATTTTGGGCTCTTCAATGGCGAGCACGGAAAAAAATGTCTCTTGCAACTTTACTAGATCCATATAAAGCCATGTTAGCAAATGGTTTGTGTCCAACTTTGGAACTAATATTACAAAAAACTGTTTTACAGAGTTTCTAGTGCACTATATGAAAATACTATTTAACAATACAGTAGAAAAGAAGTTCAGATCAAGGTAAGTCCTCCAGCAATGCAGGTCATTTAATCCAGTTGTTGGTCGGAGAAGCCCCACTTGACCGGCATTGTGAAATATAACCGTTGTATCATATTGCTGTACTTTGAGGCCACTTTCCAAAATTTGTTCATAGTCTTTAATATCAGGTTTGGATAAATCAAGAGGATATATGTCAATGGAAATGTTTGAGTTTTCATTGAATACTTATTGTTTTGTCTCGGTGAGGACTTTTTCCGATCGTGCGGTCAGGATGAATTTTGAATTGTATTAGGTTCAAATTCAAACTGACCAGAACACGTTCCAGTGGTATTCGAAAAATATGTTCTGTTCCAGATTCCAGTAATTCTAAATAGTTCAAGGCAATGATGTCAACTTTTAGAAACGAAAAATCAAATCAAATAAGAACTATTTATAAACACTAATCACGAAACTCACGAAGAACATGAAAAATGACTCCGACAAAAATTGACACATGTCTGTATGTTTTGTTTTCAAACTTCGAAGCCGCGAAAATTTTCAAAGCGCCATCACTTAACCTGCGGAGAACAAAACAACATAGAACACACTGTGGGTAATATCCAAAGAAAACTGCAACCCTGAATAAACTCGAAGATTGGAGGAGTTACTACGATTTGAATTTATTTTCCACAGCAGTACTGAATTCTGTGTTTTTAATGTGCGCTCAAACGAAGATACCAAACGTATTTGTTATTAACTTGTCCATGTACTGTTCTGTAGAAGCGGCCAGGGATTTATTCTTCTCGGTTTTGGCGATGGAAGAACCAGAAGTTACGTTTTGAATTAATCACCAACATGTTTAATTCCATCGCTGAACGGTGCCGATAGTGATCGTTTAAATTAAAGGCTCGTTTTAACGCTTTGAAGGAGAAAAATGAGGTTTTGACAACTGAGCAAACCGTTATGAAATTGCTGGAGCTATTGGAGAAAGCAGAATTTACATCTGGTGATTTTGTAGATTATTTCGGTAGGACTTGTTAAACTTGTTATTTCGGTAGGACTTGTTATATGAATAAATATGACATTAGTTTTGCATAGCTTTGTGTACCTGCGTCACAGTCAAGTTTATTTAGGAAATGTGTGTAGAATGCGCATATCCACAGTATAGTAGTGGCACAGTGGCATATCCGTACAGCAGTGTTGCCAGCGGATTTTCGATCGTTTCTCGGATATTCCGATTTTTGTAGATAATTACGTTTTTTTTCTAGAAATCTGGATTTTTCTGATTTAACAATTTACGATAATAATAATTTAAGATTTTCATTGAAAAGTCATTAGTCATTATTTAAAGGTAATAAACTCTTTTGAACTAAAAAAATATAATGGAAAAAAGTTGTTTTTAAATACATTTATTCTCTTTGTCCGGTTAAGCTGGATTGAACACTGCATTTCTTTAATTTGAATTTGCCGCTATATTGTAGCCTATTCGTACTTTCGTTCGTCGATCTACGGATATTGCGTTATCCATTCCTGTGAACCATTCTCCGATATAATTTAAAGAAATTAAAACACTGACAGATGGTCGATTGCGATCGCGTATCTCCGGCTAGAATCGGGGGATAATAGAGAGTTAAAAAAAAAAAGCGATTTCGATTGACTAGGGGTTTCAGTAAAGTGTTTAGTGAGTGGTATCAGAGTAGTTAGGTAAACGTCATAACTGATGACGTAAAATTCGTGTCCCAAACGAAATTAAAAGTGGTAAGGAGTGGTTAGAGATTTCTGTTTACTTAACGTCTAACCTAAAATTTATTTTTCGCTCTTTGTAGGTTCTACATGTTGTGCTAAAATTATCAGTCAGCTTTTATTTGGATTTATATAGTTTTATATTATAGATTAATATTTAGTGTAGTATTTGAGTTTATTTCTTCATTTATTGTTAAATTGGGTTTGCATTATAGTTTATTTTTAGTAAGTTTGAAGCAATTATTANAAAGTGGTAAGGAGTGGTTAGAGATTTTTGTTTACTTAACGTCTAACCTAAAATTTATTTTTCGCTCTTTGTAGGTTCTACATGTTGTGCTAAGATTATCAGTCAGCTTTTATTTGGATTTATATAGTTTTATATTATAGATTAATATTTAGTGTAGTATTTGAGTTTATTTCTTCATTTATTGTTAAATTGGGTTTGCATTATAGTTTATTTTTAGTAAGTTTGAAGCAATTATTATTTTTATAATGATTTAATTCTTAAATATTGTAGCTCTTTTATTTGGAGCATCTTAATAAAAAATAAAAAATGCTGTAAGGCTTTAATGTTGGATCACGCCATTATTGAGCCCTGTACGAATAATGGCTACGATAGAGCATGTAGAAGACATTAGTTGGTATACGGTTTATTCATGGAATGTGTAGAGAAGAACATCTATGTATGAATTCATTTTTTGAAGAGTGGATCAACAAATATTTGGACCATGACATAATATACAGGGTTAACGTAAAGGTTGGAACATATTCGATAAAATCTTCATTGGGCAAGTAAGAAAAAAATGCTCGGACAGGTCGATTTTCTTTTTCAATTGTCCATTTTTTGTATACGTATATTTTGTAT
>JAFFZR010019055.1:0-26430 GCA_018397195.1 Lethrus apterus | reverse complement strand
TTAAAATAACTCCGAACGGTCGAATCCGGTAAATATTTTTCGAAGTGTTCGTCACGGTCGTGCTGAAATACAAGAAATGTCTTTGGACGATTAATGCGAACGCCACATGTGTCTGGTGCTCATTAATATGTACTTATGGAGGAAGAACGAATTAGTTAGGTAATAAATCACTTAACGTATTGAAAAATATTTCAATAAAAGAACATAAATTATTAAAGGAAACCTTTGACATTATTATTTTATTTTTTGTTTCCTTCGATTACAGAACATTTTTTTGTTTTATTTGGATTTTATTATTATATTTATTCCTTTCTTATTTATTTAGTTCTCTTTTGACATTATTTTTAATATTATTTTTCTTTTATACCTTCTAATTTTTTCTCATTTTGAGTACAATTTGTACTTCTTTGCATTATTTTCTTCTAAGATGGGAAAATACTTTCTCAACTCTTGGACTTATTTGTTTTTGATACATATATTTTTTTATTTTAATTAGTAGTAATTACACAATCCTTATTAAATCGTACAGTATTCAGCGTTCAAAAATCATTATAAGAAATTTTTGTTGTTCAAGCAATTTTATTCTCCATTGTTGGACCAATGAAAAATATTATTATTATTATATTGTCACCAAAGAACGATTTAAAGATTAAATCGTTGTTCGTTTAAATTTGGTAATTGGAAAATTAACATAAAAAATACAAAAGAATTGAGGTTTTCCATAGAAGATTTCCTCTATGGAAAACCTCAATTCTTCGAGCTTAAGTCAACCTATTTTTTATAATAAATTTTTATTGGAAATTTTTGCAATTCTTTAGAATTTGTGTTAATTATTACAACTTGGTGTTTGTCCATGCAGACGTTCAAAAATTAATCTTTCCGCAGAAACGGCAGATTAATAAATACACAATTAACATGCAGAAAGCTCAACCACTGAAATGGAATTTCAACTTTGAAATTCAAGGCAAAAAATCTGAAGATTCGCTATTGATATTTTTATTTATAAAATATTTAAGCCAACTATTTCGTAATTGTAAATTTTAATTTAAAAAAAAATATTTATCAATTCCAAACAAATTTTGTTGAATAATTTTTATAATGTTTGCATTAATTTTTTAATTAAACGAGTTTAGCAAAAATAATCAATTACCTCATGATTGACGTAAAAAATACCAAATAACTCCTGTCGCTATGGAAAACCTCAATCCTTAGGGCTTAAGTTAACTCATTTTTTATAATTATTTTCCATTGAAAACTATTGCAATTCTTTTGAGTTTGTGTTACTGTTGTAACTTGGTTTTTCTTCATTCAGACGTATCCTAAGTTCAAAAATTAACGTTTCCGCAGAAACGGCAGATCAATTAACATGCAGAAAGCTCTACTACTGAAATGGAATTTCAACTTTGAAATTCAATAAATCCAAGGCAACAAATTTGAACTTTCACTATTGATATTTTTATTTATAAAATATTAAGCCAACTATTTCGTAATTGTAAACTTTAATTTAAAAATATATTTATCAATTCTAAAAAAAAATTTGTTGATAATTTTTATGTTTGCATTAATTTTTTTAATTAAACGAGTTTAGCAAAAAAAAATAATCAATTACCTCATGATTGACGTAAAAAATACCAAATAACAACTCCTGTCTCTATAGAAAACCTCATTTCTTTGGGCTTAAGTTAACCCATTTTTTTATAATAAATTTTCATTGAAAGTTATTGCAATTCTTTTGAGTTTGTGTTGACTGTTACTTAGTAACTTGGTTTTTGTCCATTCAGACGTATTCCAAGTTCAAAAATTAACTTTTCCGCGCAAACGGCAGATCAATAAACATACAATTTACATGCAGAAAGCTCTACCACTGAAATGGAATTTCAACTCTGAAATTCAATAAATCCAAAACAAAAAATCGAACTTTCCCTACTGATATTTTTATTTATAAAATATTTAACTATTTCGTAAAGGTAAATTTTAATTTAAAGAAAAATATTTATCAATTCTCAATGAATTTTTTTGAATAGTTTTAATAATGTATACATTAATTTTTTAATTGAACGAGTTTAGCAAAAAAAAAATTATCTCGATCGTGACGTTTTTTTTCCAAAAAATATTCAAATTTCATAATTCGATAGTACAGTTTATTGTATTGTTTTATTTTCAAACTTAAATCGGCGAAATATTTCTTTCTGAAATTTTCAGTTTACAAATCCTTCCACATTGTCATCTCATTAGTCATTGTGCAATATGCGAGTTGCTTGAAACAATTTGATGTATATTAAGATAATATGAACATTTTCGGTTTCAACTTGGTGCAAGTAAAAATTTAAATGAATGGAAAAATAAACTAAAAAATAATTCTCACAAAATTTTTGAAAAAAAAATCATTTGTAAAACACTATAACAAATATTTTCAATAACGAATGTCTGAATACCAAACAGATACATTTTCTTCAACTCGACATTTTGTGTGCCTCAAATAAGAAACAGTTGTCAAACATAAAAGTCCAAATAAATCGAAAAGAACCCACGACGTTGCAAATAATTGCATGGTGTCTTCATTGTTTATTCCTTTGTCACCTCCACATTGTCGTTAAATATTTACTCGAATCTCGACAATAAGAAGCAAGAATAAGTTAAAACACCACTACTACTACAGTTTCCAGAATGCTTTTGTTAACTTCCAAACATTTCTTAAACGATATCTCAGTCGCTGCACGACAATGTGATCCATTTGAGTCCGCACGTGTTTTTACAATATTAGAATGTGACGGTGCCTCGGGGACAGCCTTGACTGCACTTTAACAGTCTAAGCACAAGATTACATTATTCTAACACGTGAGGTAACAATGGCTGCCCAAAAGTCTTTAAAATGGTTAACCGATTGTTAGGACCCTATTATGTATCGGCATTGTGTACAAACCTTGAATCTTTTTCATTGTTATTTATTTATGGACGCAATTATTCTCGGAGATTAAAGTTTTAATTTAGTGTACGTTTAAATCGATTTAATTCCATATTTTTTTTCATGTAAAATTTTTAAATTGTACAATTTTGTGTACGTAAACCAAAAAGTAATTTATGATCTGTTTCGGTTAATCCGGTCGTAGCAACGAGGTCGGCAAATAACTGAAAGTTTGATTGAATCAATTTGAATCACACCTGCTTGGACTTTCGTGGTCAAGAATGGCAAATTAGCAAATGCGTTTATCATGGGCTTTAATTTGCCCTTCGATTTAATTGACGTTTGTAATTGTGTAATTTTTAAAGAAGAAACACTCATTAAACAGGGCGTGTTTCGCCGCCGATTGGAACGGAAAATCACCGAACTGCAATTGTACAAAAAATAATCGATTTAATTGTTTGATTAAATATACCGCAGGGTTTGGTTTTAACACCACTGAGATTTATAATTAATCAAAAATATTTAAAGGTTTCTCTACGTAAATTTACCTACGAAAAGTGACATTTTCGACACAATTTTCCAAAATGACAAAAACATGTTACTTTATTCTCCAAACAATCCCATTCACTTTAATTGGGTCTATTGTGTGCCGTGCTATAGAAAATAGTCGCACAAAACATTTAGTCAAAACTCACAAAAGACTATTCAAATGTGATTCCCTGGACAAAGGCCAACTCGTCACGTTGAGCAGAAAGTTTAAATTTGAATATTTTTATCTTAAATTAAACATAATTTAACTTCCACAAGCAGGGATTTATCTAAGATATTATTATGAAGTTACTTCGATGTAAAATAAAGTTAAAAATTTAAATTATAAGTGATTACCTCCACTTCAGTTATTACATGCATGTCGTTTATATGAAACATTAATAGAGACTGTGCAATTATCTCCAATTATTGGAGTCAGTTGGAGCAATTAACACGTTGTAAAGACAACATTTGCTGTCTAATCATAAATTTAAATGGTAATTCGAAATGAACGCTTTTGACATTCTAAATATAATAGGTTTAACTTGTTATAAAATTTAAAAAAAAATTAAATAAAAGACAAGAAAATAAAACATATTTTAAAGCTTATACATTTCAGATTTAACTTCTTCTCTAACACTATTTTTTTTATTACTCTTCAATTATTCACGTATCATAGGCCTCCTCATATACACTAAATTTTTGAGCAGAGAAATTTAAGTTTAACTCAAAACGAACTTCTCATCTACAACATTACATGGTATTAAAATATATATCTTTAAAGTCTGTTGATTTTCTTCAAATATTTGTGCAAAAGTAACAATTATTATTGACAAATTGGTCCAATCTAAAATGGTATTGGTTTATCCTCAATAATATGTGCATGTTATTGAGGATAAACCCAACACCATTTTAGGTTGTACTGTTACAACTTTTATATTGTTTTTAAGAATGGGTTTTCTAACATATTTATATTGAAAAATTGATTGCACCTAAGATAACATTGGGTTGTGTTTGTTCCTTACATTCAAGAATTGTCGTTGGTGGGACTGGGTTGATTATATTTATATTTAAATACATTTGATTCTTTTGTTATCTTCGAATATGTAAAAAAATTAATTTGTTTTAAAAATTTTCTAAAATTGAACATTCAAACATTTTTAAATGTGTTTTAAACAAATTGAATTGGGTTTACTGCAAATTATGGATTTTAAATATTAGATTTTAAATATTTTCAGAAATTCAATGTTTATAAACTGGAAAAATTAAAAGGTTTTGAAGGAAACTAATAGATATCAAAAATTACAAGAAACTCGAAAATTCTAAACAATTTATTTTCTTTTCAAACTTCGATAACTCGAATTTTTGATAACTCGAATCAAATTGGTTGGATTTAGAGTCAAGAGTGAGAATTATGTGTAATTTTTACTTGATAACTCGAACTTCTATACTTGAATATCTTGATAACTCGAACAGAATATTTGGCGTCCCACCTTCGATAAGTCGAATTTTATGTACTAAATGGATACGTGATTTTCCCCCATTTATTAGAAGGTTACAAGGGACGTATTTAATGCAAATGAGACGGGATTATTATTTTTCAAATGTTTCACAGACAACACCTTAACTTCTAAAAAAACATAAATGCCATGAGGGAAAGCACAGTAAACACACAGTAACACTGATCATTGGCGCAAACATGGATATAAAGCAAATTCAAAGGCTGGAAAATCTATCAAATGTTATAAAGACAACGAAAAACAAAGCAGAAATTACTTGATACTTCTAATCGAAATTATCACACGAAGGATCAACAAAAAGTCTTCAAAACTGGTGAAATGGAATCCATTCAAGAAATTCCTAAAATACTTATTAAATGGAAGAAAAAATGTTTAAATTTTTGACCGGTTCTACAATAATGTAATGTGGGTTGCCTTCCATCTTTTGGGGCAATTTTGAAATTAAACTATAAATCGAAAACGAAAAGTTTTCAGAACACAAATTAATCAACATTTTTTTATTGCCCTCAACCGTTGATTAAATCCCCAAGAAAATTTCATCATTTTTCGTACACACATATTTATATAAGCTTACTAAACAAATCTTTAATTTATTGTCCAAAGAGCTACAAATTAAAATATTTTATTAAGTTACAAACTGACTTTAAAATTTCCCCGCAGGATGAGTATAATGATATACTTAATCGTGACTTTGAGTGAAAATTAAAAGAAAATAAACTAAAAAGCTCGAAAAGCTCAAATATTTTTTAATGAAAAACTCAATATAAATTGTACGCTGAAACTCCGTATTTAAACACATACGAATCGATCGCTAATTAATAATTTCTCATATAAATCAATGGTGATTTTTTTCTGGAATTAAAACTAATAAAATATTTACTAAAATTTATTATTCAATACAAAAACGCAACATTACATGCAGACAATAAATGAGATACACTGAAAACTTAAACTAAACTAAGCCTAAAGCAAATTACAAAAAAAACTACATACGAAACTTAAAGTTTTACTTAAAATTAAAAACGAACCTACGAACACGCTAACGAACTAAAGCAGAAATCATACAAGCTGATATCACAGACCATGTTCTAAATAGTCTACGTCGTACAATTTTAAACTAATTTCACAAAAAAAAAACACTTATCACATAGCTTAAACATGAGCGCTTAAAAATCAAACGAAACGAACAAATGCTACAAAAAAGCCATACGAAAGTACAAAAATTAATTAAGTGCAAGTTTTATACACGGTGCGTTAATTTTGATTATAACGTCGTTACAGCCTTAAACATATCGAAAATAAAACTAAAAAGCATGCAAACTATGTACAAATAATTGACACTATTCGGCCTATTCCATATTTATTTACAATCCATTTTAATGCAAAGCATGGAATCTTGATAATTAAAGCTTCTTGTACTAAAAACTAAAATTTTAAAGCTCGATATTGCAGTAGATATACATATATTTATAGTTAAAGCTGATGTGAAATTAAAGCTTAGTTTAAAAGTTTAAAGTTTAAAGCTTGAGCAAATAGATGTGCACAATTTCGTGTATATACATACGTGTAACTTGATTTGTGTAAAAATTTGTTTAAATTTTATAAAGAAAGATGAGATTTCAACCAAAGTAGAAGGCGCTGTGCCATGAATTATACATCTATTGTTGATGTGCTGTGAGTATTTTGACACGTAAGATGTTTACTACATAAAAATATCACAATTTATCACTTTTAAATCTTAACTATTATCACAAAGTTAATTCAAATCACAGTCAAGATTACCTAAGCCTATAACTAACATCAAAAATTTCCAAAAATTCACAAATAACGTGATAAGTGATACAATTAAAGTAAATCATGAAAAATAATAAAACTAATATTTACAAAATTAATGTACATATAAAATGCGCGCGGCGTTTAATCGAAGGATTCAATTACCAAATTCCATCGTTTCGTTGTGTATGTTTTCGTTGATTTCGTTGTCGCCGCTAGGATTCTGCAATCCGGCGGCGTTGTTTGCGAAAACGAGCGTCATTATCGGAATCGCGTTGGCGGAAAGTTCTTCAAATTTCGACCAATAGCGGTTCAGGTTGATTTTGGCGCCGTTGACGACGTTCCTCGACAGTTTTGGTTTGAATTGCTGTGAAAAAATTGAAAACGTAAAACAATTGAACGACAAGGGAATACAGTTGATTTGAACAAAAATTAGAATTGCGAATCAAGAATCTGAAGGGAAAAATTTGAATTTAATTGCTGTGTTTTGTTTTTTTTTGAAACGCTTTGAGAATTTTCAACCCATCAAGAAAACTGTTCCAGCAACTGGAATACAATAAGAGTAAATGGAGATTTAAAAAAAATAAATTCTTCTTAATCCACGACATTGTTTTTAATTTCATTTCTAAAAATAAACCCAACCCAACCCATAAATTAGAAAATTTTATAAACACGTCATTGCATTTTAAAAAATAATTTCTAGTGGGTTTTTGTATAGCGTTTCGAAATTTTCTCCAATCTATGAAAAAATGTTTATCTCACGAAAAACTTCACCGAAAATTTAAAAAAATAACAATTTTCAAATGTATTTCAAATTTTAAGACATGTTTTGTGATAACGTTTCGAACTTAATCTTTTGAAAATTTGTTCTGAAATAAATCAACAATAAACATTTTAAGAAGGCATTCAATTAGTTACTTTTTAAACTATAAAAAAATGATTATATTTCATGAATATTATATTTTACGATTGCTGATACCCAAAACGGAAAATTTATTTATTTCAAAAGTATGTGTTTCATCAAATTAATTAATTAAATAATTATAAACGTGCGCCTTTATGTTATATGTTGGGTTCGATTGAGTTTGACTGAATAATAGTTAACTTTAATTTGAGTTTAAATGAGTACGTTTTACACTGAGTAATGTTGGGTAAACAAATGTGAACTGTTGTAAAACCTATTCTGTGTTTGATTATGGCTATTATGAGTTAAGTTGGTTCGTACTAATTATTATTATTTTTTTTTTTTTTTGTTAAACAACCTGACGATAATGAAAATTAATTTAAAAAAACTTTACCATAACTCATTTTAAATTAGGTATTTCCATCAATGTTCACAAATTAATAAAAATAAATAATTAGGAAATACATATTTCGAAGGGTTACTCGCTTGATCTAGCATTGAATTTAATGCAATTTTACTTTTGTCAGAAAACTACAAATTTTCAACAAAATTTATCACCATAACCACTACTGTTGCTCCATAAAACAAAAAAGCGTAAGATTTATTACAGAAAAAAAAATAAAAATATTAACATTTGAAAAAAAAAGCTTGCATAAAATAAACTAACCTGTCGTATTAACCGTCGCCATGGTGATCTCGAAATTTGTTGATCGTCGACAATCTTTTCTTTACGTATTAGACACATCTTTGTCGACTGAGTTTTGAAGTCAAAAAGAACTTCAATACAACATAAATAAAAGAACGCGATTTCACAACGTGCATGTAAACTTCTCAATATACACACACGTGTTTCTCTCGCGAGCTTCGGAATCGAAGTGTGCTTTGCCGGAGACAGGTAACCGTTTTATACAGCGAGCGACGGCTACCTGATTTCTGATACCGGGTCGTATGCGTAGTACGCGCAGAACGCGAGCTCAACACGCGTTTGGCGCGCGCATCCACAACAACTTGCGTCCTTTTCTCGCAAAGCGCGGGAGCGTTACGGTGTGCTTTGTCGTCGGTTTAAAAGTCCGTTAAATTCGACTTTTTCTAGCTCGAGGCTGTTTAAACGTGGACGAGTCGCTTTGTTTTTTTTTTTTATGAAATTATACGGTGACCGGTAATTGCGCTTTTGTTATTCGGATATGCAGAAGTCGATGATTAGTCGTTTTGTTTCAAACTGAAAAAGCTGAACTCGAAACAATTCGTTCATGATTTTATCGTCCATTTTATAAATTAAAAAAATTAAAAATGAAAATCAATTAAAACTGACAAAAAAAAAATAAAAATAAAATATCAAAATAAAAAGAATAGTGAGTTTTTCGTAATTAACATCTTCTGCCTTTGCACAAGGGGGAGTGCTTCCCACAAGTGCCCCCCTGCAATACCTAATACAATTAAGAAAAATTTAAATTAAATCAGTACAATTAGGAAATGCAAAGAAAACAGGCTTTATTAAGGGTTGGAAGAAAACATGTGATTTGTAATTACAGAAAAAGCAAACACAAAGAATAAAATAAAATAAACGATGTTTGAAAAAAAAATGACAAGAAAAATGATGGAATAGATGAATAAAACAAAGTAATTTGAGACACATAATCAAATAAAAATAAACAAACATTTGCAACTCGACTAAATAAAAATAATTTCTCTCAATTTCTAATTATAGAACCTCCGTTTTTGCGGATTTGTTAAAATTGTTCAACAACAGACAGATTAATATAATTGTGCAGCTTTTTTCTACATTTTAAATTAGTCTGTCCGTCTGTTTCGTTGTTGGTCACGTGATTAGTAATAAAATTTGTTTTCCATTCGACTCGAATTTAAGAAAGAATTCATGTATTTGACACTTTATTTCCGCCTTGGTTTTGCTGTCGATGTTTCATTCTCTTCAACTTCCAAACTGTTCCGAGGTGGAAGGAAACTTTGCATTAGTCATTAAGATTTTTTGTAGATAAGACGTTGCCAATTTAGAATTTGGATATTTCGTCGTCTCATTTAAAGAAAATTTTTTAGAAAGTAACAAAACATTTGAAGTAAATGCAGTTTCTAAAATGAATTATTTTCAATTTAAATTTTCAAATAAATATTTCGTATAGAATTTTATATTACGGGCATGAGAGTAATATAAAGACTGTTTACAAAATATCAAGTTAAATATGCGAAGATTTTTGAAGAAATTTCCTTCAATAAGTGACACCGTTAAGGCACCGCGATTAAGATCAATAAAATAAATAAAAATAAAAAACATCTTTCCTAAAAAAACAGTCGCATCAGAAATATTATTACTTATTACATACAAAATTTCCAACATATTCGGTATAGAATTTTATATTACGGGCCTGACATTCTTTATACTCAACAAAACTTGTTCAAATTCAATCAATCACTTGATCAGCAAAAATGATATGTTTATTCAAGAGCTACAGGATAGACGCCCAACGTGTCTCGACTAATCCTGGATAAATTGCTTCAAAACGTTGCGTTTCAAAGTGATTTCAACATAAAATTAATTACTTAACGGATGGACACTTCGTCCAACTTGAAAGATGTGGATAAATGGACGACAATTCGTAATTAATGATTCGTAGTTTTTAATTTAATGTATTTATAGACGAGGATACGACAGTCGTAACTGACAAATTATTGGTTTTACAAAGAAAACTAAAGAAAAATAAATAAACCTAAAAAGCAGTAATTTAGTTTTTAGGTTTATTTATTTTTTAAATGGTGGCGCGTAATTTATTTAATCAAAAATTAATTCATTTTGCGCAACGTCTATAATTAAAAACTTCAGCTAAATTAGTAGAAAAACCTCGACTATCATAAATTTCATAGCGAGATAAAAACGACCGCCTTAAATTAAAACAATCTCCACTAGGAGCCGATCGCCAGGAAAAAAACGAGAGCGGACCGTTATTTCGTCTTTGTTGCGCTCGCGATCGGCTATTTAGGCGAGAAAGAAAGAAATATAATCGTTTGTGATCATTTATAATGCGGCTACTGGTTTTAAGCGATATGGAGAAACCCAACTAGTGACTCTCGTAAAAAGCGAGACGGGCATGTTCTGCATGCATACGAGGATGCGGCAATCATACGAATGGTCCCGGTTAAGTAGCTTTTTGTTCCGTCGTAATTATTACTAATGGCCCGTAACGAATTTTTGATTCGTGAAATTTTGTAATTTTGTGTTTTAAAACGTGTTTCCATGTAATTAGTTTACAACTTTCTACTTACATTGTTGGGTTTGTTGAGTTTGTTGTATTGTAACACGATTTGAGATGTTCATATATTGTTAGTGATTTACGATTTTCGAAAAAAAATTGTTATTAAAATTAAACATGGTGTACTCCATTCTAACTTTTATTTTAAACGTCTAGTATATAAATTCAGATTTAGAATTTTAAAACTCTCCAAAATTGTTCCTTTATAATTGTTGTATTGCTTTAGTGTTTAAGGTATATACAAGTTATTTATTTCATCGGAAATGCTCTGCATACAAAATTTAAAAAATACATTTTATGTGGCCGAAATCAAGCTAAGCGTTTTACGTTAATGGCAATTTTTTACTATCCTATATATATAAAAATGTAACCGCCGTTTCTGCGGATTTAAATTTTGTCTGACATCATTTCTCACGTATTAGAATTAGTTAGCTTTCAAGCTGCCGCTTTTGCGGATTAGTTTCGTCTAAAGTTACCTACTTAGTCCGAAACGAAACGTAGACAAGACGTCTACGTTTCGGTGTAAGACTATTGAGTTGTTTGGTTGGTAAGTTGCTGGTTCTAAAGTTAGTTTTTATTAATATTCAAATTTTTCTAGCTCACTTTAAACTGATGTGCTTGGTGTATTTTTCTACTTGCTATTCAGTTCTAAATTCAGATAACGTTCCTCGCCAATTAATAAACAAAAAGGAATCAATGGCCTTGTTTTCTTCATCAAATCGCTTCTTACACTTTAACGGACTAATTTGAACTTCCTTTCGATTTTCATCAGCGAAATGAGCATTGACAGTTTGAAAATACAGATAATCTTTTTATGCCAATATGACATCCCATTATCTCATCAGGTCGCTTTCCACAACTTCTAATTTAAGAATAAAAAAATTATTTTCAATACCTTCAATTTCAACCTATTTTTAAATCCCCTCCACTTTATATCATCTTCATCACATTAGTTCACACACCTTTTAACATAAACGCACTTGTAAATGTTTTGCTATTGTAACCTTCACATTTTTCATTGGAATCCACCACAAAGTTCCTAGCAAAGTCTTCACACTTTTTTTTTTCGCATTTTTGCTCCCGATGATTAAATCAACATGTACGCACTACTCTTCCCTCTCGCGCCTTTTCATTTCCATATGTAGATTTTTCATGGTCCCATAATACTTTCTATTTATTTGTTTTTCATTCTTCTTAAAGTGTCTTCGACGTAACTCACCTCATGTTATTTCCTCTTCTTTCAGTAATTTTGTATTTTTTTTTAATTTTTGCATTTTTGTCATTTATCTCTTCATACTTATTTCATTTCTTTCCGCTTGAAATAAAAATTTTGATGAAGGTTGTGAATAAAATAGGTTTAAAAAAGACGTCTCACTTTTTATCCAGTTTTCAATTCTAACTAATATTATTACGTTAAAATGTTTTTTAAAATTTAATCCTGTATAAGATTTTCCCATGTAAATATTTCGTTGTTAAAATGTAAAATTCGTAACCCAAAGATTATCCATGCTTCATCTGTAGCTTGCAATATCTTCCCATTCCAGTTATCCTATCCTATATCATTCATATCACAACACATTTTTTTTCTTCGAAATCAACAGAATCTACACTGTGTACTTCAACCAGCATTTTCACCTTTTCTTCATTTTCGTTTCTTGTAATTGTACTATTTGCATCCCAGTTTTCAATCAAGTGTTGCGACGAGGGAAGGTATATGAGGGAAGGTGAACGAGTTCAAAGTAGGAGTGAAGACAGAAGCGGACCATATGCCATTAGAGATAAGTATAGGACAAGAAAATGGCAAGGCAAGCAATAAGAGGCAAACAGGGAGAGAACCATATAAGACGAAGAAACAGTGAGGATTAGAAGGAAGACTAGGATAGATTGGACATGGACTAGGTGGAGAATATGGTAGAGTCTGTCAGCTCTTCCATATTCTCATGAAAAAGGCGACGCAGATGAGAGCGAAAAGAACTGTGGGGGGGGGCGTACATTCTTCGATACTAACAGTCTTTTATGAACACAACATTTTTCCACAACATTTTTCTTTTAGAGGCACTTTCCTCCCATTCTTGTTTCGCTCAATCAGCATTTTGCACTTTTCAGCCTTCATTTTTATCCTTCAAAATCATTTTCCATTCTTAATCTAAGTACATTCTGACCCCTTACTGCATTTTATAAAAAATATAATAATTTTTGACTTTATGAATAAATTTTAATTTTTATTCAGGGCGATATGGATCGTTTCTTCATGTCTAGTTCATATTCCTTTGGCAATGTTTTATATCTATCTTTATCCACGTTGAAATCTTTCAATTTTTTTAATTCACAGCTCGTATAGGTCAGAAAAATATTGACGGTATCCTCCTTTTTTAAATTTATCATTCCTCTGATTGTGACCTTCTATTTATCGAGGATTTAATGTAAAACATTCATAATGTTTAGCTACTTTGTTTTCCATTTTCTGAAATTTTTCGAAAAATTATTTTTATTGGTTTTCCTTTGTGGCTTATCTTTGTTTTTTTTTTTTGTATTCCTCCTCCTTTTCCAGTCTTTTTTATCGTATTACCTCGTATTTTAAATCGTAGATAACCCTTACACTACTCCGACGCTTCTTCTGAACCCAACTCTTTCCCTTCTAAATATTTCTATGTATTTCGATTAAAAAAAAACACCCCTTTGTTATCTATTTTGTCTTTTTCAAAGAGCTATCTTAAAGAGTTTTTCATTTATTAATTGTTTTTGTGATTCTTCTCACATGTTAACTCCACAACCCCCAAGCGACCAAAATGATTTATTCAATTGTTTTTAATATTCTTAAAAATTTTCAAATCTCATCTTCACTCTTTTGGCTATTGTTTTATTTTGGTTTTTTCTTCTTAATTAAATGCGAGGACTTAATGTATCCCCTTTTAAGATTTTACATTCCTTGTCGAAACAATATTTTTGTTCGTCGTCCACTCTATCATTAATCATTAAACAAAATAAATTTTCCAAAATTTATTTATGCAAAAATCAAATTAACATAAAGTTAATAGGTAACTATTTTTTTCTCAATAATATTGAATCAAAAATTCTTAATTCAAATTCGTTTTGTGTGCGTAAAAATCCAACCTTTCAGCAGATCCTTACCGGCACGTGACGTTTGTGTACAAACTTACAATTTTCGAACATTATCGCCCAAAATAGAAATTTTTCTTCGTCATCGCGCGCGCTTTGTTTGCGCTAAAAATGCGTGCGTTTTCATTGTAAAAATCGAAGGTTTTAACCCCTTTGTTGTTCCGCGTGCAAGTACACAAGCCGTACACGCTTTGAGATCGCCCCACCCCTTTAATAGTAGATAGTATTAGTAGTAGTAAAGAAGAAGTTCGCGCTATGCGTGAGATGGCCTATACACAGGGTGGCAGGTGCTGTTGGAGCCTGGGAACCTCGGATCGCTCTTCGTTCCCACACCCAAGAAGCACCTGGCTTGCGTTATGACACACACACATACATACACACGAATACACGTGTGAGGAGGGTGCCAGAATAAGATGAGCCACTGATTACTGTCCTCTTTCATCCTGATCTACTATTTTTTCTCTTCGTTTCTTAACGGTTTTTCTTGTTGGTTTTTTCGTGTTCGGCTGCGCTTTTAATTAGGGATGGAAAGTTTACGAATTTAATCACTTTTGCTTTCTTTTAGATCTTATAGCTTGTTTTCATTATTTTTTTTTTGCTGGAGTGTTGCTTTTTGAACTGACTTGCGGTAAAAGGACTCATTATTATTCCTTAATTTTGAGAAAATATTTCTGTAAATTAATTATGCAGTTTATCAAATAAATTGAAAAGTTAGTTAAACCAATTAAATTTAATTGGAATATTTATTTCAAATTTATTGATACCATAAAGAAAAATTATAAAATTCGTTTAACAGTTAGTTTCTCAAAAAAAAAGTTTAATAATTAGCTATTAATTAATTAAAAATGTAAAGTTAAAAAATTTAATAAAATAATAAAAATTGGTAAAAATCCTATCACGTCACATCCCAATAAAAGAATTCATAATTACCACTAAAAAATTTAAACTTGTTTTTAGGGAAGACTTTTTTCCAAATTGTAGCAAAATTTATTTCATATAAACTATCCAACCTATCGGAAAATGGAATTTTTCCAGGTTCAGTTTTCAGGTTTTGATCTTTTTTATTCCAATTAATTGGCAAAATATCAAAAACCTAACACAGCAGCAAGTGTTGTAAAAGTAATTTGAAAATTGAAAAGAAAGAAATTAACAGTTAATTTTTTTGGGAAAAAGTTATGGAGTTTTGAAAGAAAGGGTTTCATAATTATTTTTAAAACTGTTTTAATATTATGCACGTTTCAATCAAAGAAACAATCAAGATATTAAAACAGTTAAAAAATAATTATAAAATCTCTTCATTCAAAACCCCATGACTTTTTCTTACTAAAATTTACTTATTATTATTAAATTATTAAAGTAATTTTAAGTTAATAATTAAAAATGTAAATTATGAAATATAATTTATACTTAAAGTACTTTTTATAAAATAAAAATTTAATAATTTTTAAAAAATATACAAATTACTTACAACACATATACAGATTTTGAGTTCTTGGACAAAAGGTTTATGAACGTCTTCTAAATTTATTTAATATTCATGTCAAAGATTTTCGAGACTTTTCTGAATTTTAAGTGTATTCGTTTTGTTTGTAAATTTTTTAAAAATTTTATCTGTTAGGTTAGGATACATTGAAAATGTAGATTCCTTCAACGAAGCTCACGCCAGTTTAAAAGATAACTTAGCACAATTTTTGTATGAAGTTGGATCATCTATGAAACCTTTTCAACGTTTACAAAAAATTGTCTTATTTTCGTTTATTATTGACGCAAAATGTTATTCCCTTCGTATTCTTTTGGACTGAATTTATTCGTTTGGATTGAAATTATTCTTTTGGATTGAATTTGATCAGTTTCGTCTGTTCAACAATCAATCAGATAATCAGGACAGAGACATAAATAGACGTTGATTAAGTAACATATTATCAGTCCAGTAAAGACAAACATCAGACATCACTCGTTAAATTATTAAAAAAATCATTGAGTAAAATAATCAGATAGAATATAGCCTTACTCAGGCTATCAGATAATCAGTATGGCTGTATTTCGTTCAAATTCATTCACATTTTTTTTTTTTTTTTTGGTGTGGGTTGATTAATTTAACGTTTTTTTTTAAATTTTTTAATTGGGTTCTCAGTTAAATTTGTTTTTTCTCTCTCACATCACTGTTTTTCTCGATTTTCCCCAAATTGCTATTTTTCTTAATTTCCTTCAAATTGCTTTTTCAAATTCCACAAATGTTTGTATATATTTGATTTGTGTCCTGTTTGCTGTTTATTATTTTAAATTTTGTAATTCTATAAAGCTGGAGCTTCATTTTTTCAATTCAGATAACGTTCTTCGTCAATTAATAAACAAAAAGGAATCAATGGCCTTATTTTCTTCATCAAATCGCTTCTTACACTTTAACGGACTAATTTGAACTTCCTTTCGATTTTCATCAGCGAAATGAGCATTGACAGTTTGAAAATACAGATACTTTTGGATTGAATTTGATCAGTTTCGTCAGTTCAATCAATCAGATAATCAGGTAGTTGGACAGAGACATAAATAGACGTTGATTAAGTAACATATTATCAGTCAAGTAAAGACAAACATCAGACATCACTCGTTAAATTATTAAAAATCATTGAGTAAAATAATCAGATAGAATATAGCTTACTCAGGCTATCAGATAATCAGTATGGCAGTATTTCGTTCAAATTCATTCACTTTTTTTTGGGTTGGGTTGATCAATTTAACGATTTTTTTAAAATTTTTTAATTGGGTTCTTTCCAAGTCAGTTAAATTTGTTTTTTCTCTCTCACATCACTGTTTTTCTCGACTTTCCCCAAATTGCTATTTTTCTTAATTTCCTTCAAATTGCTTTTTCAAATTCCACAAATTTTTGTATTTGAATTGTGTATTGTTTGCTGTTTATTATTTAAAATTTTGTAGTTCTATGAAGCTAGAGTTTCATTTTTGTGATGACATCTTAAATATATGCGATCATTTTTTCTGATAATGTATAACTGATACCGTTACTGTAATTCTTCGTTTATGACACGATCAGCACAAAATTTAAAATTTTTAATTCCATCATACGGTATCTCGAGTAAATACCATACTTACTACACGTTCCATCATTTCCAAGAATCGCCAAATCGGATGTCGCTCCGGGGCCAATTCGACAAATTCGACAAAAAAATCCACTAAAAACGCATCGACATTTTGTAAATTCAGCGCAGGTTGTCGGTAACCAGCGGGAGCAGCATCGGCATCGGACGGCAAATTATATGCACGGTGGTTAATAACGAGTACCTCTTAATGCATATACGCCTGGAAATAAGTATATCGGCGTCACGTTTTACCGCACGAACAAATAAAGTCGAATAAAATTAAAAATCTATAAAACGCCCTCGGGCGTAATCTCGAGCTGTAAACAGTAACGTCATTGCGAACTAAGCACCTGCCTACAATTCCCACGATTTCTCGCACATTCTCGGCTAATTTCGCTTGTCAACGATATTTTTTACGTACGCGCCGTCAACCCCAATCAACAAACGCTTCAATTATTAATGTGGTCATTTGTTTAATGAGATTTTTAATCGTACGCTTTTAATTGATAACTACATTGTTAGTTTGTACAACTTTGTTGTAATTTTTATCCAAATAATAATTATCAATACAGACAATTGAAAAAATAATTATAAATACCAATCGTAGATAAATATTATTTTTTTTAGGCTGTAATTTAAATAATTTTTTGACAATACAATGCACAATGCAAAAAATCTCAAAAGTCTAATCGTTTATGGTTTTGTCTAATGATGATGACTTTTTAAGTTTGTTTGACAAAATTTGGATAAGGATAAGGTAATTTTGTCTAAAATTAGACAAAATACAGCAGAACTAAATCCAACCTAACTCCTTCGTTTGAGAATTAATTTGGGCCAAAAATGTGTCCTATCACGTCATGTCCTTTAAATTATTCTCTTACTCACTCAGGTAGTTAACAGTAAAAATGAAGAAAGTGGGCGAAACCAAGTTTTTTGCACCATTTCTTCGTCTTGTGGTTTTTTCGTAATTCCATTTTTTTCAACAATTTTCGTCAAGACCGACACAAATTCTCCCTTATTATACCTCTATTCTATTATATTGCATTAATATAATAATAATATTGACATTCAAATAAATTAATGAAGAGTTTTTCTAGAAGTTTTATTAAAATAGAATGCAAGAATATTAATCTTCTGTTTTAATTCTTGTAGAATTTCCCTGATGTAGAAGAAGTCAAAAAAAATCTGGTTTTCCAGCACACATTACTCAGTTACATCACAGGTTTCGCTTTTGTTTTAAAACTTTGATAAAAAAATGTTAAATATATGAGAGATATTTGCACACATCTAATTCTAAGCAACGTTTTGTTTGTTTGTTTAATTATTTTTCTGAGCAATAACAAAAAAAAGGAAAATATTCCTATTTCCATTGATACCATAAGGCCGGCCCTTAAGGATGTGATACATTTCTCTTTGTCTTCTTGCCTTTTCATGTTGATTTGTGAATTCCTTGAATTACATACTTAATTACACAGTTCTGGGTTTGATCAATCAGGTAACTCACAAAGCAGAATTTATCCAAAAGAAAATATTCCTAACGACCTGACAATTTGAAAAAAATCAGTTTGCTTACAAAATCTAAAAATCGAAAAGCGAAAAATAAAGGCAAAAACAAAACTTTACCAAAGTCATCAAAATGGCGGATAAATTAAGACCATAAAATGATGGGTTAAGTATTCACTTCCTATACCACAGAATGACGTCCAGACGAAGAAAAATTTATCTTGGTCTTTAAATACTTTAATCTTGATTCTATAAAATCAGAAATCAGTCAAAAACCTAAATAAAATTAGATTTTCTGATGCATCAGGATTGTGCATAAAGAAACATTAAGTTACCCCTATGGAAGAGAAACGTTTTTAATCAATAATTAGGTCTTATGGGTAATATATTGTATTATGTGAGATTCAATGGAATTGGGTAGTTGAGTTGAGATGTATTAATTTCACTTCCAATAAATTCATCCAATGTTATCCAATCGAAATTAACCCAACCTAATAAACTGAAAATCGAGCCAAACCTAACCTACTAAATCAAGACAACATTTTGTCGACTTGCAGGAATATAGAGCAGCAACAACAAACAAAGAACACACAAGAAATAAGTACCTAAAAATCAACGACAATAAATATACAATTTAACAATTCAAGAGAAAAACGTTTTTTTAACTGTTAAATAGAATTCCATTGATGAAGTTGACTTTGACACAGCCTGCTTGGCAGAATTTTCAAATTCTTGAACGTAAGTCGTACCAATTATTAACCAATCACAGAAGAGTAATTTAAATTTGGCGCCATTGGTTTCTGTCCAGCAAGAAAAAATAAACTAAAGGTCTTGCATTATAATTGTATTATATGGGATTCGATGTAGATTACACTGGGCTGGGTTCATTTAAATTCCAATTAATTCGTCCAACCAATCCAATCTAACAAAATCAAACCCAACTCAATCAAAATAAACCCAAATTATTAAACTAACCCGTTCGAAACGTATGCTATCAAAGGGAAAAAATAATTAATTAATGTTTAGCTGGTTCATAGTAACCCGAATCCCAGTGATGGCATCCCTGTTTTTTTTTTCTTAAATATAACGTCGTGTGGACGCCGATGTTTATGGACATCTTTCGGGTGATTTGAACATCTCCAGTGGCGCAATTGGTTAGCGCACGGTACTTATAATCAGTATGTAGTGAGCAATGCCGGGGTTGTGAGTTCGAGCCTCACCTGGAGAATTTTTTTTTAACGGGTTTTAATATTTTTTCATCTGAAACAAAAAATTTAATAACGCGTTGACGAATTAATAAAAAAAAATTATTTGATTAACAGACAATTTATTTAAATTTAACTGTCAACATCAGCTGTGTTAGTTATCTAAATTTTTAACTATTTTCTTTCTATACATCTCTTCAACATGGAAATCCTTGGGTAGTTGCAAAATTATTTTGGAAGATCGTAAAGGTTCATTGATAAAAAACGACAATCAAATATTCCTCACACCATGAACTGATAAAATCTTGTTTGGAATTTTGGAGTTTACCAAAAATAATTATACAAACTTTGCTCATTTCGACCAGTTTTTCTTGTCTACTTTGCATTTTTTTATTATATTCAAATTCTCCCGCATTTTCCCTTTTTCCAATATTTCCGGTCCAAATTTATGAATTTCAGGAGAACTACATTGGCACTCATACAGACGTTCAGTGTTGTCAACTTCGCCACAAAAACCTTTCTTCCATCTAATATTTCTAATCTCTCCTTTCATTCTCACTTATGTATTGTGATGTTTTCCCCTTTTCTTCTTTTCCACTTACTCCTGTTTTCAGCTGTTTCAGAGAAAAATGATTCAGATTATAACATTCCAAAACGAGTCTTCAGCTACGTTTAGATTTAGCAATTTCTCTTAAAATCCTTATGAATCAATCTCACGAAAATCAAGCTTTGAGGTTAGCAAAAAAAATCGTTATTCAAATGTACAAAAAAAACAATAATAATATCAAATATTGGTCATTTGCCAAAGCCAATAACAAATGTTTCTTTATGAAGAAACGAAAACTTGTATTGTACAATAAACATAATTTTCATCCTTTCTTTTTTACTCTTATTCCCGTTTTCTTTCAGCTGTTTCAGGAAAAGATGATCCGAGATGATCGCAGATATTCTATACTGAGTCTTCAACTAAGTCTAAAAGTAAATTTTTTTTTTTCTAAATCGTTATGAAAACCCCTTTGAGGTTAGCAATGAATTTCGTTACTCAGATCCTCCAAAAAAATATAATAATAATAATAATAATAATAATAGCCTTCGATTAAAGCCAATTAAAAACACTTTCTTATTATCAAAATAAAAACTTTTATTGTACTATGAACAGAATAAAAATATTAAAAATAAAATAATAATAATAATAATTTTTCAGCGTGTTTAGTTTTCCATAAAAGAATCAAGTCTACCTCTACTCAACATATCAAACCCGTCGACTTATAATCCCCTATTGATATCAGGAATGCAACAGTTTCAATGAAAATTTATTTAAAATCGCCTCCTCTCGCCCAGCACACAAAAAGTCCCCTTCATCCCGATGAAAAAATGATGTGGGACCCTTTTCATCGTACAGGTGCACAAAAAGCAAATTTCGTCGGGTATTAAAATTTTTTTTTTTGAACGCACAATGCAAACAATAGTTGATGCTCACGGTTACACAATACGGGGGTTAGTTTTGATATTGCCCCTATGGTAACAAATCCCTGCGTCGGGGTAGACACAGGTGTCATGAATAAATACGAAAAAAGCAGGGAACAGGTTAATTTTCTTTGTGTTTATGTGGGAACGGCGATACCTCAAATAGTAAAAAAAAATGGGCGTTCGTAGCTGCGAAAAAAAGACACCGTTGACCGCACAAAAATGAGGAGAATATGACAATTTTTTTTAAATGTTATTTTGTAATGAAATTATCCACATGTAATGAAAGAGGTTACATTATTTAAAATGGTGTACCGCAAAGGTGTATTTTGTGGCCAAAACGAAAATATTTGTTTATATATATATTATATATATATTTTGTATTAATTTTCAATGATATTACAAATTAAAACCGATTGAATATTAATTTCACAATTTTTTTTTATTTATTGCACAAGGTTTCGACAATTTTTAACAAATTCTTCAAAAAAATTAAGTACTTTACTTAGACTTAGACAAATTACAATCGCAATTATTGATTTTGCAAATTCAGAAAATTATGAAATTAAAAAAAAATTCTTGTGTATATTTATACCTCACCTCACGTTCGTCCAACCTATTCGAATTTCATACAATTTTAACATTGTGACGCAATGATTCCGTTTTGGTTTGGTCGCAGAGGGGAGCACCACCACTCACAGCGACGTTTCAAGACGAGAAAAGTCGTGAGAACTTTTGACAGGTGTTTTTTAATCGTTAATCAAGATCCACAATTAAGCTACCGAATTACGGTTTATTTATTATTTTTTTCTCCTGTTTTTTGTTTTTTTTTTTTCTCTTTCCAGTTCAGGATATTATAATTTTAGACCAACCCGTCCCCTTTTATTGGTACTAATTTACATCTCACAACACGACTTGGATTTTATTTTATTTTGTAATATTTCGATGACGTGGCAAACGGGATGATAAATTAAAAATGAGGAAAAAATGAAAATAAAATCATTTATAATTATGAAATTGCAAAATTACATTTAGAAATTAAATAAAATTTCCATGAAAATAAGTAGGTACCTAATTCATTTTCTTCCGTTTTTCGACGTTCAAACGAGACTTTCCAAGATATTTTCTTTTCGCTATTTTGTGTTTATAATTTGTAGTAATTCGATCTACTTATTAGAAGCTTAAAGATTTAAACACGATTCTTCAATAACAAAAAAAAAAGTACTGAAAAAGAACTTGAAAGGATAATAATTTTAAAAAAATGTAGTCAAATTGTAAAATTTTAGGTTTGATTTCATCCTAATAAAAACCTATTTATAGTTAGGTTTCATGGGATATTACTGAAAATAATGAAAAGCAACTTCAATAAAAGGCTTTCAGTCTTTCAAAATGTAAACAAAACAGTTTTGAACTATTGTGAGTTTTTCATTCTGAAAAAGTGCTTCAATAAAAAGCAAAATAAAGAAGAGTTTTAGAAAGGCTTGCGATTTAAAAAAATATTTAATTATACAACATGAATGTAAAATCCACATACCTATTCTTTATGTAAAGATCTGCAAACATCACCATATAAAACAGACTCTAAATAAGATTTTCATTCAAACATGTAAATCAATTCCGAGAAAACTGGTACATCAATCTTATCAATTAGATCGGATAATGACTCTCCCATCGACTTTAAAAATAAACGAAATGTTCTGCGAAAACCATAAAATCAAACATTCGACGTCGCTAATTGCCACATAAATCCAACAAAGTAATTTTTGTTGAACAAAGTCGCGTTTAGTGCCAATATAATTCGGTCCATAATTGTTTTTACGGTACGGATGCTTTTATTGTATCATTACATTTCTGCGATAATTGATTCTTTGTTCGTGCAATTACAACGGAAAAGTTTTCAGTATTTTCTTTTCAAGTCATCAAAGTATAATTTTTAAAAATGTTTATCTTCTTGTAAATATTGAATCTTAAACAAAATTTGTACACAAAAATTTAATTTTCTTTCAGCAGTACTGGTTTTTGGAGACTGGAGTCTTTTTTTGAATGTTTGAAGTCAGTGAATCAAATGTTTTTTATAAATAATTTAATTTTAGAGAAAGTCAGCCCTTAATGTTGGATTACAAATTTTTTTTGAAAATTTGAATTCATAAAATTTTAATTTTTGATTCCGAATCGTTCAAAGCCGGTATTGTGAATCCGTTGATTGGGATGATATATACAGAGTGAGTTTGAATAAGTGAAATAATTCAAATAGAAAAATATTAAATATTAAAATGCATTTGAGTTGATTTTCTTTGTTTATTTTAATTTTTATGTAAAATATAAATAAAATTTGCTAGAAATTACATCGTTAAATGAAGATGAAAATGCAGTTATTGCAATTTTTTAACACAATCAACTTACTTAATAGAATTATTTCAATTTCATTTTGTTTATACCGATTATTAGTGTCAAATTCTTGGTTGATAGAATACTTATCTTTTTTTTTTTTTTCTTTTCTTGAGCGTGCAACCAATTCAAACGCAAGTTGTGCAATAAAATTTATTGCTTGATAAAGATTACGAAACACATTTTTATATTTATTATATTTGGTGTGTTGTAATAAATATATTTTATTGCACAACTTGCGTTTGAATTGGTTGCACGCTCAAGAAAAAAAAAAAAAAAAGATTTATACCGATTGAAATAGCAATTTCTTTTTGTATAAAAATCTCTATAATTTATTACAAATAAATTAATAAAAAAATGTTTAGTGTGCAATTGAAAGAAATAAAATTTTAACGAGTCGACACTGCAAATTTTAATTAAATTGATAAAACTGATAATTCAAGAAAAACAAAATAATTTAAAAATGCGTTTTGTTATCAAATTCGAATCAGAGTTGCATTAAGAAAGCCGAATACCTTCACAGAGTAAAAAAAAAACAACATCCTCATGATTGCTTATACGGACTGTAATTACGGAGTAATTATAATTCGCGATTATCCACTCGAATATTCCACGGAAACAAACCAAAAAAGCGTTTTCGGTGATTTTGACGACGTGCGTTTCGGGTACTCGTAAAAATTACGCTTAAGTGGCGTCGTCGTTTGCGCGTTTCCAGTTATTCACGTTTAAACGTCCGTCGTCCGTCCACTTGTTGAAATTATTGCGCAAAGTAATAATACGTTTCGCGGCGCATTTACAGATTTTAAATCGTCGCTAATAAGTGACTTTTAAAATGTGTAATTGTACGGTTCGGACGCGCACGAAATGACTTCGTGCCGAGACATGTGGCATTTCGGGGGCCGGAAAACCGATTCGTAATTTACGATGCGACAATTTTCTTCGTCGTCGGTCGGTCCGTTCGTTAACGCGACGATGAGACAAAAAATCGGGTTGGTTCGACATTTTTTTTTATTATTTAATGGTGTGTCCACAGAAAAGGTTGATTTATATATATATATATGTTGACACACCTTAAAATGGTTATTTATTTAATAATTGCTTAGTTTTTTTTTGGTAAGAAATTGTGATTTTGTTGTTGTGTATGAATTAAAAACAAAAGTTATTATTATTATTATTTATTTTTATAAGCCATGCAAATGGAATTAATTTGTGATACATAAAAGCATATTTTTTTGTAAAATGTTAAAATAGTCTGGTTAGAGATAAAAATAATAATGCATAAAATAATATTCAATATTATTAAATAATAATAATAATATGAAAATTATTTTAAATTTACTTTCATAGCGTTTCATAAATTTAAAAAAACTCTCAAGTTAAAGTCATACAAAGTTGTCCTTTTATACGTAGCACATTTTATAAAATATGTGTGTATTTAAATGCTGTATGTTTTCATAATTAATTCTCGGTAGAAATTACGAAAATTACGAAACGTAGGAGCGTCTCTTTTAAATTTACATATTTATAGGACTCCTTAAAAGCAGAGGAACATTTTTATCCATTACGTTTAATGGACGTCGAAAATTATTGCCCAAATTACAATTAAAATGACTGATGCAAATCGTCTCGATGTGATGTTTATTGAGGACATTCTTTGTACGCATGCGAAAATTATTCAAATTATAGGTTCGCCACAATTAGCGAAATTTACATATAAATCTGTTTGCGAGGCCGTAGATAGATACTTTGATCGAAATTGAAATTTAAGCGGCGCGGCCGGCCGCGGCGCCCTGATGAATGTGCTCTTAAATTGTTCGATCCGAAGAAAAAAATTGATTAATGCAACCTCCTCATTCAATCGAACCGGAGCGAACGAAGCGTGATTGCTCACTTAAAACCATAAATTTGTATTTTGATCGTAATCGGCTTGTAAAATATTCCACATTTTTTTTAGAAAATTTTCTAATAATTTTTTTCGAGGAACAGAAACTAAAAATTTGACACATTCAAAGTCAAATGTTTTAAATCAAAGGGGAATACAAACAAACTTACAAAATTAACCAAACCAACAAATTTTTTCTTCAAAAAGCACATAATATACAGGCTGTTCAAAGTTATCTGCGCACTATTGCTATCTTCGTTATTTTTGGAGCTACAGAGTCGGTTAAATTGGCAAAGATGCAGTGATTTTTCCGCTGATTACAATGCTTCACACAGAAAACAATTGCGCATCACATTTCAGAGCCAACTCAGATAATTAGATTTTTTTAAATAGAACACCCTGTATATTTATGTAGCAGTCGGTAGAAAATGAAATTTTGCACAAAATCTTCTTATACTACTATAACCCAGAAATGAAAAACAAAAGAGCTACGACGACATTAATTAATACAGGTCACCGCACATGTTATAACTTTGTTAGTAGAGAAGCTACAGTGTTGGTCAATACATCAAAAATGTGTAGTTTTTTCTACTGATTACAATGGCGTACTCAAAAAAACAGTTGCGAGTCGCATTTTCGAACTAACATAAAAAAATTTTATGAGACATTCTGTATATTTTAATTGATAAAAAGTTAAATTTTACATAGAATACTCTTCTAATAGTACAACCGTAAGATGAAAGGCCAAATTTTAATATAAAATAAGTAAATGAGTATCAAAGCAAGCAGTTCGAAAATGTCGTCGTAGCTCTTTTGTTTTTCATTTCTGGGTTATAGTAGTATAAGAAGATTTTGTGCAAAATTTCATTTTCTACCG